>MPNW01000844.1:13788-75725 GCA_011800805.1 Hirudo medicinalis
ATTTATTTATTTATTTATTTATTTATTTATTTTATTTTATTTATTAGAGATGATTCGTCGAAGTTATTATTTTCCTAATTTTTCTGGAATCCACAAAAATGAAATTAATAAAGTCGAGAGAACGTCAAAATTGTTCCAAAGTCGGAATTAATGGGCATCTTTAAGACCGAGAAATTGAGCGGGAAAGGTGGTCATTATTTGTGAAGGATTTATTTTTTGAAATCGAAAATTGTTGAAAATCCAAACTGAAACTGAAGTGATTGAAACTCAAGTGATTGAAACTCAAGTGATTGAAACTCAAGTGATTGAAACTCAAGTGATTGAAACTCAAGTGATTGAAACTCAAGTGATTGAAACTCGAGTGATTGAAATTTCAACCGTAGAATGTATTTTACGATGTTGTAACATTACAATCTTGTTATTACAGTGCAACTTGTGTATCTCGAGCGACTAAGATGTTCAATAAATCTTATTATATAATCCACTTTGAAAAAATTGACTGATAAAATTAAAATGAATGATTAATAATTATTAACTGACAATAATGAATATTTAATTGTTGTGGGATTTTTCCCAATTATAATTTTTGTAATGTGATATTATTATTATTTATTATTATTATTATAAGTATTATTATTATAATTTATTATTGTCATCTTTATTATAATAACAACAGACCCGAATATCCGGGGTAGTTGATACTGAGCATACTCTCACGACACTCCTGTGAATTCTGATTGATGGCCAAAAAACTACCCCTCTGCGTCATCATGAGGGTTTTACCCCTGGCCCCGGACTGGAGCTGATAAGAGGAGCCGTAGTACCCACCCTGGCCGGAACTCTGGGGTCCCCAGCTGGCAGTCGGGGAACTGGGTCTGTTGAATGTTATCGACGGGAGTACCAGATGTAGGCCTGGGAAATTGGTGTGGTATTTATCAAATTAAGGAACTATTTCTTATTATTCATTATTATTATTATTATTATTAGTAGTAGTAGTAGTAGTATTATTCATTATTATTGTTTTATTATGCGCACCGGACGTCCTTCGACTGCCAGTGGGAGACGAAGGGCGAGAGCTGGTCTTTCCTTCGAACCATCTGGTCTGATCTTCCACTTCGACGAGGTCCCTCTTTGGGTAGACCAAGGTCACTGAGCAACTGCGTCTGAGATTTGACTCACAAAAGTCGGGGGATGTTTGGAACGGGGAGGTTCTCTCAGACGGGGTTTTGCCTTTGTAGGGGGTTTGGAATAAGCATAAATTATGTTCATTTAGATGATGATGATGATTTTTTAATAATAATAATTATAATAAATATAATGATAATAATAATAATAATAATAATAATAATTGTAATGATGATAATGATAATAATAATAATTGTAATGATGATAATGATAATAATAATAATTTTAATGATAATAATAATAATAATTTATACCATGACGACTGCGACATGATTCAAATTATATTGCAAATAATAAATATAATATTTTACCGCATCACAACGACGTCACAAACTTATATAATAATTCTAATAATAACACTAATCAATTTTCTACAGACATCGTGAATAACCTAATGAATATTAATTGCATACTTAATAATCCAAATGTGCCCGCCCCCTCCAAATTATGCATTCCATCCATCATCCAACCGATGATCTTTGCTGCATCTTCTCTCCACTGCATGAGGGACAGAGAACACGGCAGAGGGGAGGTCCGGATGGCAGTCGAAGAGTTGGAACTGACCAGTTTGTAGGCCTCTGATGCCATGCTTCGTTTGGCCGGATTTGGACTTACAGGTTGAGGCAGGGATGCGGAGTACAGAGAGTTAAAACTAAGAGAGTTCTTCGACCTTTCGAAAGGCGTTTGCCTCTTGGACTTTTTCAGTTTGGACTGCTTCAGCTTTCCAGAACCTCCGCTAGAGGTTCTTTGGCGGTAGTGGTTGCCGGTCAACTTGTTGTTGGCCTTGTCTTGTTTGATTACCTCAGAAGAATTTATGAGACTAGAGTACAAGGCCGGTCCTTCATCTCCTTCGGCATTGCCACGGTCGGGGTCTTGGTTGATGCTGTTGCTGTCAGAAGCAATGACGGCAATGACGCAGTCGGGAGTCTCGATTGGTTCCTTCGGGGTGGTCATGGCTCAGGTCCATTGCGTCGATTTCCTGGGGAAAAGTTCAATCACTAACATTCAATCGATGGTCATTGTGGTTTCTGGATAACTGGATGGATGGATGGATGGATGGATGGATGGACGGACGGACAGGCAGATGGATGGATGAATGATGAACTAAGACCGATGATCAAGATCCAAAGACGTCGTCTCCATTTCCAAGAGGGAATCATTCGATCCTTGACGTCCTTCCGATGTCATCTTCATGAGCTCCATCAAATCCAAATTGATCCAACTCCGCGTTCGAGCGCAGGACTCACGTACGACTTTGACGACCGAATTAAACCAGTCCCAAAATGTGCCGCGGACAATTCTCGTTTGAAAGTACTTCGATTGGAAGTGAAAGTACAAGTAAAAGTAAAAGTAAAAAGTAAAAAATAAACAATTCTCTCTTTAAAAAAGCACTTTGATTGAAAGTAACAGTAGTTGGGCAATTCTGGTTTAAAAGCGAACTTCGATTTTGAAGAGAAAAACAAATATTTCTGATTTCGAAGTACGCCCAGTCCAAAATAGGAAGGGGGGATCCATTTTTTTTTACGATATCTCAACCAATATGCTTCGAAAATTACTCAAATTTTAGTATTAAGATTATTAAAATTAATTAGCATGTTTATTAAAATTAATTAGTATGTTTATTAAAATTAATTGGTATGTTTATTAGAATTAATTAGTATGTTTATTAAAATTAATTAACATGTTTATTAAAATTAATTAGCATGTTTATNTATTAGAATTAATTAATATGTTTATTAAAATTAATTAGTGTGTTTATTAAAATTAATTGGTATGTTTATTAAAATTGATTAACATGTTTATTAAAATTAATTAACATGTTTATTAAAATTAATTAGCATGTTTATTAAAATTAATTAACATGTTTATTAAAATTAATTAGCATGTTTATTAACATGTTTATTAAAATTAATTAACATGTTTATTAAAATTAATTATTATGTTTATTAAAATTAATTAACATGTTTATTAAAATTAATTAACATGTTTATTAAAATTATACTTGGAGAGTTTTACATTGAATTCGGTGAAATATAATCTTTACAAAAAAACACTTCTTGAATAACTGAAGAGGGTTATTAGTCGATGCTACATTAAGACATGTTTTTATTAGTGAATGTGAAGGTCACTTTAAATGCGATTTCATTTATTTTCTGGTTTAATGTGAAATTATCGTTTCGATTATTTATTAAACATTGTTATTGCTGATAAAAATATTACATTAATAGGTATTATATTATTATAGAATAATAATAAATGTGTTTATTGTTATTATTATTATTTTTAATATTATTTTTATTATTTTTATTTTTATTATTATTATTAGCTTTATTATTATTATTATTATTATTATTATTATTGTTATTATTATTATTATTATTATTATTATTATTACTATTACTGTTATTATCCGGATCCGGATCTGGAGCCACCTCATACAGTGTACGATATAAGACTAAAGTTATCACTAAACCAAACCTAAACCACAGCAAGACATAACAACGAACGAGAGCTGATAATTTGACAATTGATTCCTTTGGATCCGCCCGGAGGTGATTTGGAAGCATCCGTTGCTCTTCCTACTCTCCGTCGCAACAAAGGAACGTCCGTGTCATTCGACGGCCCAACTGCACTTAGCGCTAATCAGACGCTGCCTAGCGCTTTACGGTCTTCTCTTTGATGCCAGGGAAACCACAAGAGTGGAGTCCACTCAGGTGATAACGAAAGCATCCGGATTTTTTCGAGATATGTTGCTAGTGTGGTGGAGTAGCTTAATCCAGCTTTTACTCATCCATGTCTATTCTGGCTGTGAATGCGTTGAGGTCAAAAATGGAGGTTGAACTCATAATTTCAGCATTTTTCCAAGAGGGGCAAGCCCTCGCTCACCCTGACGAGATAACCTTTGCTTTGCCTTTCTCCAAAGGTCAGGCGGGGGACATAAGAGACATGGTCGTGATTTGGTCGTCGAAGAATGACTTAAAAGATGGTAACATTTTTTACTTTGAATTTACTAGAATAATTTTCGATTTTATTTTTCAAATGAAGAAATTACCGATTGGCAGTTAATAAATAATATTGATGAATAAATATTAATTGATGACAATCATCAAATAACGGCAATTGTCGGATTTATATAGCGCCTATTAATTCCTATTAATTAATTCCAGCTAAAATCAATGCATGTTGAAAGACATTAAAGCTTGTAAGCTTAATCGTCTGCTGTTTCTTTTGAATCTTAAATAAAATTAGAACATCACGTGATATGGACCAATAAACGACCTGGACCTATTTCAATTAATAGAATCAATCAATCGATCGATCAATCAATCAATCAATCAATCATTCATTCATTCATTCAATCAATCATTCATTCAATCAATCAACCAGCTAATTAACAACATTAGAAAGAATAAAGGCCACAATGTCTCCTCCAACCTCCTCAGAACATGAGGTTGATTTTCTCTTTAAAATTCCTATTATTAACATTGGTCAAAGTGTGTGGGTCAAGCTTGGGGTCAGGGATGGGTTTATGGTTAGGATTAAGTTAGGTTAGGGTTATGGGTTAGGGTTAGGTTTAGGGTTAGGGTTAGATTTGGGGTTACTTTGTGAATTAGCCAATTTTTTGTGAATTGTAGTTGATAGTAACCGTTGCTATGGGTATAGTGCTTGATCGTGGTACTGGTCTGCAATATCACCCACATGTAAACTGAATAGTTACTAATGAAGACCTAATTATCATATAAATTGCTCAGCACATATTGAGCCTCCTCGTTTGTAGCAATATTACAAAAATTAATTATGAAACCTAATATAATTAATTTTCTAAATAATACAGTATAATTGACATAAATAATAACATAATTTTTATGTTAATATTAATTAATATTAATTATTCTACATTATATATATTATATTATAATTAGTTATGTATTATAATTAATATAATATATAATTAATTAATAATAATTAATATATATCATTATTAATAATATAATGTAATTAACAAAACTAATTACGTTTAAAAAAACAGAGACAAGAACAACTCCATCAACCACTAAAGAACAATCCACAAATCCATGCACTTGTTGTGCATTAATGCCCTTCAAGTGAAAGAGTTCTGCTAATGACAGTGAATTGTGGACGACTCCATCCTTAAGACCTGTCAGGCGCATGGAAATGAAAATTGGTTTTCCAGGAAGTAAAGCTGAAAACAGATTTATCACTCTTCTCCGTGTATAAGACGCACTTCTTTCGATAAATTTACGGTCTGAAAACCTGGTTTTCAGTCTTATACAGTGGTTGTAGATTTAATTTTATGTAGTGACCTTTTTGTTTCTACAAATTTCGGTTCCAAAAATCATATTCGGTTGCGTCTTATACACGGGAGCGTTTTATATCCGGGAAAACGCGGTAGAGCTTAACAATTTTAGAGCTATCTTGTTGGATTTTTTTGTCTCAAAAATGGCAATAATAACATTTGTAATACGTTTAAGAACATAATAAAGAATATTATTTAATTGTGGAATTTTGTTGAATTTTTTAAAAATTATATTAAAATTTTAACGATAGTATTTGGCACCGAAGATCGTAGCGCGTCCGTCGACCGTGCGCTACAGAAATGCGCTACAAATTGAACAATTGACCTGTGAACATTACCCCGGCAAACATTATTAACGATAATGATAAGGATTAACGATAAATTATTAGTGATAAACATTTTATTTCAATTAATTAGTGGGCAGAAATTTTTTTAAAGTCTCTCAAAACTCTCGACAAACAAAGGCACAAACATTTTTTTTTCAATTTCCCAAAGAAGATTAGGATATAATAACTGTGGTTATACAATAGGATACAATAACTGTGGTTATACAATAGGATAGAATAACTGTGGTTTTTGTTTACGCTATTTCTTGCTCACTCTTATGGCTCTTTACAAATACACATATTATTATTATTATTATTACTATTATTATTTTATTATTATATCATATTATATTATAATAACGTTTTTAGAAGCTATCGGCTTACATCTGATGGCTGTTAATGACAATTACATGCCGACAACAACACACAGCGAGCGGAATTAAGGAAAATTAAGCACAATTTCTCAACTAATGCATTTAAAATCTTTCGACATCATTTAAAATTTAAACAAAATAATAGCTACGGTGATACACCGATAAATTGTAGACTTAAAAATTGAAAAAAAAAATAAAAAAAATAAAAAATTAAATTTGAAACTCGACATTTTGTTTGTCAACTCACCGACATTGAGAGCAAATGTTTTGAAAATTTATCCGATCGAGACGATAATTTCTAGCGATTGCAATCCTCACGAATCACCGGGTCCTAAAAATGTTAGAGAACAATGAAAGCTACTCATTCCACAAAACAGTCTGACGACGATCAACTCAGCGATCTCTTCGACAAAAATGTCGAATCTATATTCTATAATCTATAAATTTATAAATCTAAATCTTTCTCGCTTCCAGAAAGGAATCAATCTACTCCGCCAATCATGTGACCGGCGCTAATACTTCCGAATCGCTCCGGCGTCACACAAGTATGACCGCTAGACCGTCAAGTGTGCATGCTTTGCGCACCGGGGAGTGTACACGCCGTAGCCTCGATACCTCCTCGCACTGTGAACGAGAACATTCTTTTCCAACGGACTATTACCACATCTCCAGACCTCCTGGAAGTCCAAGGGAAAATGGAGCTCCTAAAAGACTGGTCCTATTTTTAGAACAGCGCCTCAGAAATAGTATGACAGGAGCGCTGCCAGTCGTACAAATATCGATCTGGAGGCGCTCACTGGCGCAGGGAAATTTCAAAGGAGCCGAGCGCTGTTTCGTCCACTCTCTGCTTGAGTGGCAGGAAACTGAACGTCATGGAAAGCTTCGGAGACGAGCTGGAAATGAGCGAAGAAGGAGGCGGAAATGTAAACAAACAATGTCAGCGCCGGATGTGCCCAGGTGGAGGCCCACAAGCCCCTGCGCCAGTCTTCTTGCCAACCCCCTGACAGGCAAAAAAAGATTTCTTTGGTTGATGGAAACCCTTGCGGAGGAGGCACGTCCAGACCATGCCTAAATCCGACACTGAACAGGGTAGCCTTATCCATCTTCTGGGGGGCTTGATATCAGCCCTTGCAGGCGTATTGATGGATGCTCGCTTGAAGATTGATGGTGCATCCATCGACGGTGTGCCTCAAAACACGAGCCTCAAAGGATATGTGTGTTTGTCGTTGGCAAATAATCAAGAATCGTATGTTTTGCAATTGTAATTCGGACGATGCTGTTGGGAATTGAATTGTGAAAATACTAATAGGTGTTCTATTTGTTTTGCCACTGCACATTCGACTATCCGTTGGGTAAAATAAATAGTAATACTATTGTTACTTAAAAGTCTCGTTGAAAAATTACTTTGGACATACATCTTAATAGTTCTAAAACTATTCTTGTCCATATTTTATGACCGGCTGATGAAAACTTGTGAGAATAAAATTTTTAATTTGAGAAAAAAAAAGGAAGAAAAGCAAACATCTCACAAATATCGGACGACGAAATCGAATTCCCATGTTTGTCAGGATGGAGAACTCGGACATTTTCGATCGATGACTTTGCACAGAAACCAGATCGGACCACGAAAGTGATACAGATTGCACCGAACGACCAACTTTGAATCTTTATAATCGATCAAAAGAATTGTTTTTCCTTTGCTTAAGAATTTTCTTTTTGCTTTGTTTTGGAAGAAATCACTTATTTTCACGACGCCAAAACCTTGGTAAAATATCACCATGCGAAACTTTATTTTACTTTTTTCTTTTTTCTTTAAGGTTTACTCTGCAACAAACACGTAAAAACCACACCGGCACATCCTCTGGAATGCCGTTTTTATGGTTCACAAGTCTGGCATAAAACACTCAACGGATGGCCGCAACAGAAACAGGACTCAGGGGATAACTTGGAGAACGGACAGTTTTACTTTATGGCAGAAGAGTGCTCACTGTGGTAGCGCATGATTGGATTATATTCCCCCATTGATCTGTCCTTGCATCTCGGACAATCGATCGATGTCTGGAGAAACAGGAACTTTCTGGAGGAACTATTATTTATTACTCTCGTTTTTAAGGAAGAAGGTCACGCTAAGAATTCGTTTGCGTTGTTGTTTCATGAGATTTTAGTAGAATTTTCGAATTTTTAAGAAGTGATCTTGTTATAAAAACGATTTATTAGTAAGAGAGATAAGAGCATTTTTCAATGTCATAAACATTTCCGACCTAAACAAGTTTGGCCTTTAAATTAATCAAAAATGTTATTAATTATTAGTTTCTACGATATTTTACTACGTTTGACATCGATATCTTATGACTGTTGACATTGTAAAATTTATGCAAATTAAATAAACATAAGTTAAACATACCAATGCTAAATTTAAAAAAAAAAATTTAATATTCACGTTAGAAATAACCCACTGACAACTGCCGCCCTTTGACGGTTATCATACCGGCAGTTTTAATGTTGTTTGTATCACTTCTTCCGCGACAAATAACTTGTTAAATTTGATGACGTTGCCATTTTTTGGCTCGTGACATTGTTTTTTTAAAACGATTTTAACTCCAACCAATTGTGCGCTGATTTAAGTTGCATTTGCTTTGCGTTGCTTTTAGTGCGATCGGTTACGTTAAACATTTAGTGATGGGAATTCAAGGTTTAATTCCATTTCTTAAGAAATCAACAAGAGAAGCTAACATTAAGGAATTTAAGGGCGGCGTTGTTGCTATTGACAGCTATTGCTGGTTACATAAAGGTGCCTTTGCTTGTGCAGAAAAACTTGCCTTGGGTGAAAAAACAGACCAGTGAGTTTTTCACTTTAAAGAGTGCTTAGTATTTCAAGTGAGAATTCTAACAATTTTTTTTTTCTAATCACTGCAGATATGTTTACTACTGCATGAAGTATGTGAACAGCTTGTTGTCTTTTGACATCAAGCCTGTCATGGTTTTTGATGGCTGTCGCCTGCCATCCAAAAGAGAAGTGGAACAGACTAGAAGAGAGTTAGATCATTTAAAAAACTTTTAATTAAAAAAACTATGCTGATCTATGATTTATGTGAAGTGTGATTTATCTAAAGTATCCTTGCTTCTTAACATTCATCATCTGGTTTCTAACACTTGGCACATAAAAAAATTAACATAATCCTATTGCAATGTTTCATTTGATTTTGATTTGATTTTTAACATCCAACCAGTCGCAGGAATGCAAACAGAAAAAAGGCTGCCCAGTTACTGAGGGAGGGCAAAAGGGCCGAGGCAAGGGACTGCCTGGTGCAGTGCGTGGACATCACGCCCGAGATGGCCCTAGAGCTCATGAATGTGGGTTGACGTCTGCCTTGACGACGACAGGCTATTTATGTCATTATGCTGATCGTGTAATGAACGATTTATTCCTTTAAACATTCTGATAATTTGTAAATAATTTTTTGCACGAACGGAGTTCTAGGCAACGTTGTCGTTTGTTTTTACAATCATCAACAAAGTCGTCGTCCCAAAGCAAAGACCTTGTCGACTTTAAAACAAAGACTTTAAACACACATAGACCGGCATGTACCTCGTTAACACCCGATCATCATAATTTATGCAGGCCTGTAGAGAGAAGGGGGTGGACTGCATAGTGGCTCCTTACGAGGCAGACGCACAGCTCGCCTACCTCAACAAGATCGGTCTCGTCGACGTCGTAATAACGGAAGACTCCGATCTGGTTCTGTTCGGCTGCGAAAAGGTTCGTCGAGCGTTTGTTCGTGCTTCGTCGGTTTTTGTTTCCCAAGTCGGAATTATAATTATATTATAATTATTACTGAAAATTAATTATTATATTTAATTATTACGGTAATTAAATGACTGATTTAGTTACTTTACCTGCTGTCAAAGTTAGCAAATGAATCAACCCATAACAGAAAAAAGTAATTATATATCAAATTTTATTATGTTTTGAAAATCATTGAGGCGATGATCTGGATGATGATAATAACTACTAGCATTACTATTGACAACATTGCAGATAATGTTCAAGATGGACGTGAACGGCAACGGCCTTCTGGTGGAAAAGTCCAAGCTCCGACACTCGGTCGACATGCCCCAGGATCGGTTCGCCTTCGAGAAGTTTCGGCGGATTTGCATCCTTAGCGGCTGTGATTACCTCCAGAGTCTGCCAGGGATCGGACTGGCGAAGGCCACCAAGGTCCTCAAGTTGAGCCGGCAGTCGGACATGAGGCAGGTCGGTTCGAGGGATTTGGGTCGGGGTGCTCCTCTTTTGTGAACGGGCGATGGGATGCCGGTCGTTCGTGTTTTTAATCGGGGTTTTTTTGTGAGAAATTAACCGTTTGCGGATCATCAAAAAAAATAATAAAAATGATTTTAATTATTAAATGATTTCATTTCCAATTGAAAATTTTCCTCAAACTTGACATAATCGCGAGCTGAAACAGTCAATCTGCGAACTGTGAGGAGCTACTTTTATCCGTTTGAATTTATTTTTTGATTTTCTCCTCCAAGGTGATCAGAAAAATCCCATCCACGTTGAAGATGTCGTCGCTGAACGTTCCGGACGACTACGCAGACAACTTTAACAAGTCGGTTGTTGTCGTCGTACATGTTTACCATCGTCATGACTCTGCTTTACTCATGACATTACTTATTCTAATAACTTACTCACAACTCTTTATAAAAAATTTGGAAACTTAGGATTTTGATAAATTTTAGAAGAGATATTCAAAACTCAAACGAGTTTTCTTAGAATTCGCTTTTCTTAACTTTTTCTCGTAAATTCAATAATTCAAAGGGCCGAAAACACGTTCCTCTACCAGCTGGTGTTTGATCCCCTGCTAAGGAAGGCTGTCCCGCTGAACCCCTACCCCCCTGGCATCGATCCCTCGGATCTCCAATATGCAGGACCGTTAGTGACTCGTTCATATTTATTTGTAATCGCTATAATTTATGATAATGATATTCTGTGGTGTATAATGAGATAATAATATGTTAATGTAGGAGTCTGTCCGATGAAATGGCCTTCCAGATTGCCATTGGCAACGTCAACGTAAACACTTTGAAAAGAATGGCCTCTTTTGACCCTGACACGTTCAAGGTGAGTCACGGAGGTCGCTTGAGACTGCAAAAGGTCACGACTCGTGGCGAACCCTGATAAAACATAAAACTTCGATCTGCAGCCAAAGTCAAATGGATTCAACCAAAATGTCAACGAAATCATGAGGCAGAGCATCTGGTCGGTAAATTGCAGCAAGTTTCTGAAAGAAAGGAGGAAGAAACTCCAATCGACGGAGGACTCGGCAATGCACCCTCCCGAGGTGGGTGGTCCTTTCGGGGAGTTTAAACCGGTGCAAACCGGTTTTTTTTTCAGTAATTGCATTGAAAGTCAGAATAGTAGTTTAATTCATTTTGGTGATGATGATGAATTTGATGAAGGAACGGCCAGTTCAAAGGTCGAGCACAAAGGGGAAAGAGGTGACGATCATCGTGCCAGCTCATGGCAGGAGGTCAAACAACCGTGGGTTGACCGAACAGCTGATCAACGGTAATAATTGATACTTTGCATAATAATATTATTGATAATAATGATAACGATCAGGGGAATACCAACTATTATTAATTAAATAAAAACTTAAACAATTTTTCCAAATCAATAATCATGCTGAAAATAAAGCTTCAAGTAAAAATAAGAGTTTTGCAACGGAAACCAAAATCAATCAATCAATCGAGTGCAGATTGATTGACACAAATTAAATTCAGAAATTATAGTCTAACGTTGACCATCATCTCGTCAGAGGACGTTTCCTTGCCCTGTGAGGATGAGCTGGTGAAGATGTACGCTGCCGGAGGACTCGACAATTCCTTGGTCGAGGATCTTTCCGATCTCGACGAGGTTGCCAAAATTCAGCCGGGGAACAGCGGAATGGCTGTTCCCTCTAAGCAGTTCCAGAGTTGGCCGAGGAAAAGGCCGGAAAAAGCACGCTAGAAACAGAGCATGATCGGAAAAACAAATCCTCCAACGAAGCCAGAACCCCGAAGCAGAACGGAGGACCTCAGTCAGACAGTTTCATTTCCCCCTCCAAAAGAAACAATGTCTTCGCCATGAGGTCCGAGGAGAGAAATGGATCCGACAAGAAGAGGTTCTCGTTGGACGGCTGCCCTGGCACTCCAAAAACGGAGAACAAGTGCAGGTGGGTCGACGTAACGTTTCCAGCGAGGTACTTTGTCCTTTTCATTGTTTATTTTTTACATAACCCTGAAAAATGCCATTAATTAATTTTTGTAGTTATGTTTATGTTTATGTTTAATTAGTTTTCGTTATATTCACTATCTTTTTGCTCCACTGCATCGATGTATTATTACTGCACAAACAGCCCACTTGAAAATTATAGAAGCCTACAAAAATACTTGACATTGAAGAACAATTAACTCTTATAATTAATATAATATTAATATATAATTGATGTAGTTATTAAAATTAATTAATGATAAGTGCATTTACATGGCGCCATCACCCAGGGGCACTTTGTGGCAGTGCAAGCTGGGTTTCGAACACAACACGTACTGACGGTCGCTTGCAGGAATGCAACCCTCTGAGCCATTGTATCTTTTGCTGCTCTTTGATTAGGATCGACCATCTCGAGAATTCTGTCGTTCGATTTCAGGTTCTTTGATCTCTCCCCTGAGCCCGTCAAAGAGTCGAGGTTTTTCGTCAAGTTGAAGCAGATGGACAAGGCATGCGACGAGCCGGTCGCCAAGGACGAGTCCGACATCGTTGACGTCGACAGCGATGCCGAGCTGAAGTCGGACGGTGAGTGTCGATGGATTCTGTTGTGAGTTCAAATTTCTGCTCCCTTTCGGTCATTTCTTGTCATGAAAAGGTGGATCTGAAACTATTCCAAAACAATGCTGTCACACTGGATGTCTTTTGCTATTCTTTGTTTTCAATAAAGTCCAACTTTGGTCAAATTGTAGTGTGATATTCTGTAATCACTTGACTAATTGCATATTTGTCATCTTAGTCACATCTCCCTAGTGATTGAATTCCGACTTGTTATTCTCTAACAGTAGGCAAACCTCAAGAAGGTTCTGGAAAAAGCGAGGTCAGGTCGAGACTGTCAGCGTTTGCAAGCAGGTACAGGAGAGGTGACAATCCAGTTTGCAGCTCTGCCACCAGGGCAACTCTGGGAAGTTCGAAGAGAAGTCTCTTCTCATTGGACAAGAGTGGAGATTCGGACAGCCTGGCCGACCAATTGGAGCTCGAATCCGTGCCCAAGAAACTGAAACTCGATGCTCTGTTTGCCAGGTCGGAACAGGACCAGAGCAGAGGAACGCCGTCCGCAAGAGGCAGTCGCAGGAGCATCTTTGCAGTCTCAGGAATCAACGAGGATGAGGTTGGAAAAGACGATCGACCACTCGTGGTTCGGGAAACAATTCCAGTTACTCCAAATACCGAAAGGAGGGCGAGAGACTTCGAGCCCGAAGACCCTCTCACCGACATCACCGCCAAAGAAATCAGCTGCCTGAACAAGAAAGCCAATGACAAAGCTTCCCCTGCCAGCCTATCGGACGAAGATCCTCTGAGTCACATGATGGGCGACCGATCGGACAAAAAGAATCGACGCTCTAGAAGGTCTGTTTTCTCTCTGAACAATGATTTCTACGAGGAGGAGAGGGTCCTTTCGGATGAGGGGGAGGCAGAAGATCCGCTGCTTCCCGTTCGTCAATCCATGCTCGAAAACGGCAGCAAAGCCAACGACAACAAGAACACTTCGAGGAATCAGGGCAAAAAAAAAGGTGGGTGGCTCCCTAAAAATACAAAATAAACTTGACTGATTAATGAAATCTATCGTAAAGAATTTGATTTACAAAGATCTAGTCAGGACTTCGAATTATCTGCATATCATTTACATCTGCATTTTGAATAATGCTTCGATATGGTTCATCAGAGCAAGGATGACGACGTTACTCGGCCATTCGATCTTCTAGACGATCGATTTATTAGAGCACAAACTACTCGAAAATGGCACCGAAGTCTATTTCTTCAAATTACCTTTGCTCACTGACTTTTATCTTGACCTTTCAGAGTCCATCAAGGGTTGTAGACCCTCGGGTCTTTCAAGGGGACGTGGTAGGCCCAGGAGCAACAACAGCCTGCAACAAGATGATTCGGCATTCAAGCAGTCGTCTCTCTCGAATTTCTTCAGATCGAACTTTGCCCTCGACAAGAAGTGAGCTTCTCAATTTTTAAAAGGGCAAGGGGTTTTTCGAAACTTGCGGCCGGCCTGGTCCAGGAGATTTGTTGTGCAATTTCCTCGTTAATATCGTCGGACGTTGTAAATTATATTTTGTAATATTCTTTGTGCAAATGTTGCCCATATTGGTGAAAGAAAATTATTCCTGGAAGTTTACCTCCCTGCAGATGCCATGTTCCAATATTGAATTTTGATTTGCAGTGTCGAAAGATTCCCTCCAAAATGAGAAATACTAGACGACCAATCTCAGAAACTATTCAGGCAGCAAGACAAGAGGGTGATGATGATGATGATGAGGCTGTTCTTAAGAAATGTAAATATTTTGGTTTGGGTGGATCCTATTTTTAGTAAAGGAAAATTAAATGAAATCTACTCAATAAATAAATCCCATGTGTTCCCAACGACATTGTGATAACCCATCACGTCACCCGAAAAGCCCTGGCCGCATAGCAAAGGCACCCAAGAATTTAATACATGCCGATCGAGAATGGTGCAGGGTATGCAACATGGAGTCCGGCAGCATGCAAATAAGGAACTGTTATCAGTTCGTAAGATACGATATCAGTTCATCGTCGGCAATTATAGGCCCGCTAAGTGACGGCCCTGGACAATCTCATTAAGAATCCATTAACATTAAGAACTTGGCCCACGTTAGAGTTTAAGCATTCCATTTGAATTATCTGGCTGCCTGTGCCCGGCAACAGGCCTGATCAGGGGCCCATGCATCGAATTCCTCGGTTTTCAATCGATCAGGCCAATTTTGAGAGCACGAGAAGCCGGCCAACGGGCACCGACCCGTGTGCCGGACCTCGGTCTGCCTAAATATCCTCATACTTTCACGTACGTGGTACGAGTACAAACATCTCCATTCCCAATATTGCTTTTCAGTCGTTCGAAATTCCAGTCACGCTGAATGAAAGATAGCAATCGCTTCACACAATAATACAAACGGTAACTTTCGTCAATAATAACTGAATGGCAAAGCAGTTGGTGCTTAAAGTAAAGTAAAGTTCGAGGAAAGGTTAAAAAGCTTTCGACCTCGCGGAACGGGCAGGAGGAATGACGGACAAATGAAATCAATTGTGTCATGAAGAAAGAGCTGGCCGAGTACAACACACGAAATCAAAAAATAATTTCTAGGTCAAGTTGACCTAGCAGCTAATTGGAACTGCAGAGGTAACAGTAATAATTAGATGGTCCGGCATTAACCTCAGAACATTTATAAATTACAATAAGGAAAATAATCTTTACTGTAATACCATTGCTTTAAAAAAGGAAAAATTGAGTAAAGGGTGCTAGATGGTAAAGCACGGGGGGTCGGACTTTCGATTCCAGGGACGCCCTCACTCTGCCTCGGGGTGGGTGTGCGAGTTGTCCCACTTCTGGTGCTCCACTCCCTCCTTTGGTCGTAACATTCTGACGTGGACAGCGCTGAACTTCTCCATTTTTGGGGGTATGGGACACATCTTGTAGGTCACTTGATCTCCCTCCACTAAGGAGCAGTCTGTCTCAATACTGCATTGTAATTGGATGGCTCTTAGTCAACACTCATTGGCAGATGGCAACACATGTTTGAATCAATTCAAAATGGGGTCACACATCTAATAACAATTTCAATTACATGATACTCGTGCCCGACCTCATGTGGTACTGTAACACACAATAAAGACATGCTGTTGTCAACTAACTCAGAGATGTGCACAAATATCGGGTCGCCTCCGGCCGCAGGCTGGATAAAACCGTGGCCCTTTTCCCGGCAGAAACTCTTCACGCTGCCGAAGTGAACTGGTCCTGCATGTGCCCTCTGCGATCTGTTGGTCAATTTTAATTTGATTCAATGCAATAGTACAGCTGCAGTTGTTGCTAACTTTTAGACCCTAAGTCTAACATTATCAAAAATAAACAGGAAGAAAGATTTATTTTCAAAACTAACTGTGAATAGGTGCGGTTCCTTTTGGTCGGAATGGGGCTCGGAAGATGGAAGGTGTGGGGTACGTCAGCCCTTGGGGGAGTTCTGGCAGGTGAAGTTTCACTCATGTCTGCTTTTATTACGAGTTCTAGAATCTAAAATATTAGAATGAAAACAGTGTCTTCAAGAGAGTTAGCAATAATACATATAATAAATCCCAGGTTCTCTATCGTGTTCAGAAAATTCAATTACGCGAACTCTGAACCGGTAAAAATAATATCAAAACCCGCTAAATAATAATATATAGTGGATCCCGAATGTGTCACTTTCTGTACAAATAACAAAGTCTGTTAAACAACAACAATAACAGCGATTATTGCTTTACCAACAAAGGCCAAGACCAACAACGAAGCGTCCGCGAGCAAATCCAGATTGAAAAGCGATAAAAAGAAGGAGGTAACAAAGACTTTTTTAAATAAATCATCATTTTTGTATTTACTTTCAATTTTTCAGTTCTTTTAGATCTGCTAGTGTCTCTAGAATATTCCAAATTTTTACGCAAAAAATGCTATTGTCGTCTTAAAATTAACAAAAGTAACATTATTTGTTTAAAAATAGTTTTATATATAAATCAAATATATGCAGTTAATTTGCAAAAAATAGTTTATTAGTTTGAGATCACCTTGTCATTTTAAAGTTAATCCTATCTATGTTGTTGTTTACAAGTGTTCGGCGAGTTTGTTCTTTTAAAAAAGTGGAAGATGGCACGTCTGTCGGGGTGGAGATTTGGAGTTTTTGTCGGTGTCATTTTTGGGAGTGTAGGACTTGCTTTTTATAGCGTCGCCATTGCTCCTTATTACAACATATCAAAGTGGCGTTAGTATGGCTTTTAGTGACTGCTTAACGTTTGAAACTTGAGTATAACTTGGTATCCTATTTGTATATAAAGATTTAAGGAGCAAGTTATGAGTATATCTATTTGAGTATTCTAATTAAATATAATATGGTTCTTCTAGAACTTTGTTTTATTGTTGGTTTACATATTACTGCCTGGATGTAGTAGCAATAAAATAATATATTTAAATTGCGAAAGTGTTTAGAATAAGTATAAAGATTTCTAACAAATTATGATGATGCTCAAATGCAGAAGACATTCAAAAAGATGCAAGGAAAAACATCAAAAGCGAAGATGTCCAACCTCCCGGTAGAAAAGATTGTTTCTACTTGGATTTATTTTCTTTTTTTTTTTAGACATTTGCATTTGTTATTCAATTCAATTGCATTTGAATATGTAATTATTTTATTTTGAAAATACGTGTAATTTTATGAGCCTGTTTAAATGCAGCTAATTTTATTTATTAACAGGTATGAGAGTATGGAGTAATCCATTCGAGAAAAAACAAGATTCATAGATTATTTCTACAAAATATACATCGACCTTGAGCCTCTCAATGCATGTTTGTGAACAAAGTTATTAAGTCACCCTAAATGCATCACCATACAACAGCTGGATGATTTCCATCCCAAAACTTAAAACCTCCACGATTCTACAGGTTGAGTTTTGGAGCAGGCAACACTAGGTCTAGAGGAGCTGCTTCCAATAGGCATTCCCTAAAATGCATGCAACGATTTCTTGGTATTGGGTCGAAGATTTCGTGGTACTAAAATAATGTCAGCAATGGCATAATTGTTTTGCTCTGGAGACCTCCATAGGATGCCAGGAAGGCAGAAACCATAATGATGAAAGTCGATCCTCGTGGTTGATTTGAATGGGAGTAATCTGGAAATGCATGATGGTGCATCGTTTGAACAATGAACAAGCATACTATATATATAATATAGTAAATATATTATTATTATTATTAATTATTGGTGTATATTATATAATATATGCTATTATAATATATAATATATACTACTATAATATACAGCATATACTATTATAATATACAGCATATACTATTATAATATACAGCATATNTATAATATATGCTATTATAATATATAATATATACTACTATAATATACAGCATATACTATTATAATATACAGCATATACTATTATAATATACAGCATATATATATATATATATAATTTAGCTAATGACAAGTTGAACCAAACACTATTCCACTATTGATAGTCCAGCTTGATCATCGCACCCAGGTTCCACACGTTGAGCCATTTCACATACCAACTAAGTCAGGTATAAGTGTACAATAAACAATTCTAGAGTTCATTTGGCAGAAGCCAACATGGACATATTGAGGCACAATGTATGGATCTTACGAAGTTCAATGGGCCATTATAACCTGACTGTGCCGTTATGGTCCCATTCCATATCGAATGGTAGGCTCGTATGTCGATAATGTTTGAGCTACGCAAATGCAGTGGTATTCCTTTGGGTTTTTGATGATGAGCAGGCGGTTCTTAGTCTCCCAGTCATCGTCTTCGTCTTTTTCGTGGTCAGCATTGCACTGCCAGGAGAAAATCTGAGGCGGAGGGTCGCCTTCGGCTTCACATTTTATCTCCTCGCGAACTTTGACGTCCGTCTTGTCGGGCAAGGCATTTCTGGCCGGCACTGGACGAGTTTGACATCCATAAAAGTTGGAATATTGGAATAATTGCACAAGTTAAGTGCACTTATGCCAAATCGGCAAATCATACAGCAGACTGGCACTTAAACTGTAGTCCGTTTCATAGCACGGATGGCTAGGACGACCTTTGCCAAGTTTAGCAGAAAAATTGTCCACAGTCACAGTACCTCATCAACTGCCCAAATAATTCTTGTCACTTACTGTAGACTCGCATGGATAAATTGACGCTCTGGCTGCCCGTGTAGTTCACTCCCTCGTATTGGACAAAATATTTCCAGTCACATGTGTACGACGAAGACCCCGTCTTGCTGATGGTGAACCTGGGAGTGCACAGGGTGTAAATTCGATTGAGTTCTGCGATTTCTTCTTGGTACTCGCTTTGATCAACAACGGTTTTACTATCGTCCAATATCGTGACCGAGTTGTTGATCGTGATTTTAGTCAAAAATGAAGTCAGGAGGCAGGATAGTGTCACGTTGTCACCAATGACCAGTCCTTCTGACGGCGTCAAGGCAAGTTCCATACTCTCTGCCTCAAAAATAAAAGGCTGTTTTTAATGCGGAGATTGTCTTATCGTTGAAAATAATTTCCAAAATAAAAGTCGAAGTAAATTTTGGAAGAGTTCGCCTAAAAATCCAATGTTTTATTTTTATACATACATTCAAGTTTAGTTGATTTTGTTTTAGTTACAATTTGACGTTATTTAAGATTGCTCTATTTTTGTCAAGGATCTAAATCAGTAGGTAGAATATTATTAATGACAATAGTTATATAATTAATCAAATACAATAATATGTAATAAATCTTATGATGATAATAATAATATTATTATTATATCCCAATATCTTCAACACAATATTATTATTATTATTATTATTATTATTATTATTGCAATATCCGCCTGAATTGTGTGCAATATGTAATCCTGACTTTATCTACTTTTACCGTAGGCCAGCAAGAGGATGACATCTTCGCTAGACGAGCATTTGTGAGCACCTTCTGATTTGTCGGTGACATTCAGTGGCATTGCCACAGTGCTGCCCTCGAGTGTCCACGAATCACACTTCAAACGGTCATTAAAGTTGACTAACTTACCGACCTGTCCGGTCATTAACTCGACCTTGGCTGCTGTCATAAAATGTCGTATCATTCATTGCTTGATTCGATTTTTTTGTTTGTTTTTTTTTGTTTTTTTTTTTGTTTATAGGATTATGATGTTTCTCTTCGGCTGTAATTTGGAAATTAAATCGACAACTGTAATACCTAAGCAGTTGCGTTTTAGAGAAATGATCAGGATGCAAAAGGCAAGCATAATTTCAGGAACAATTTTAGAATCATCGGCTTTTCACTGATCCGTTGAGACGAACTCTACTCGAGTCTGAGAACTTGACGAACAAATTGTTTTCCATTTCTCGGCATTTTCAATCGAAATACGTCATAGCACGAGTTGCTAGGGAACAATAAAAAGATTATTCTACAAAATATGATAAATCAAATGTTACATTCCATTGCAGAAGATTTAAAGCTCTCGGGATAGCTACGTCATTCACAAAATTCTTCTGATCAAAAAGCATCCTTTTACAAAAAAATCAATCACCAATCGTCCATTTAAGATGATGTGTGTTAATTATTTCAAGACTATTTTGTGCGATATTATAATATTCATAATAATAATTATCATTATTATTATTGTTGTTATCTTTCTATAATAATTTTCACACCAAGCTAATTTTTATCCATCATATTAAGTAAAATGAAAAGGTTTGGATAATTTGATTCAATAAGAAAAAAACAATAAATCATTAAATTCTCAGAACCAAGAACTGTGAATTTGCAAAACATTAAAATCAATTGGTTATAATTTCTGCTGTCTTCTGCTCGATCAGGAAGATGCCAATGACGGGACTTCGGTATGATCTCCGGGCTAGCCCTTGCCCTATCTATCTTATCCAATATATTATATTGGTGAATGTAGTTTACTATAAATAAACTCATTTATATAGCGCCGTATGCATAGCGTCAGAGGCGCTTTTTGTTAACCATTTATATAGCGCTCCTTCCCAAGGACGCTCGCAGCTGTGCAAGCTGGGTTGCGAACACGATACATACGAGTACGACCGTTGCCATTACTGCCACTACATGCTGGAACGCTACTCCCCTTTGCTAACTTGCCAACGACAAGAAGATGTGCCTGATGACAAAAATACAAATGGCGAAAAAAGTCCAAGTGCCATCGGTGCACTGCATCCCTTTCTTTGAAATCGAAGTCAAACATTGTTGAAGGTCAACCTCATTGAATTGTGTACTTCCTTGAAGCTGTTCTGCTGGAATGTGATCTTTTGAAAGTGATGGGCTAAAGAATTTACAAGGCCTCAGTCAAGCTTTGGTTGTTGTTATGCTTAGTTTAGAAATTAACATAAGATAACCTAACGTAACATTAACTTATAGAGGTTTAAGTAGCAGTAAGTCTGTATGATAAGCCACTCCATTATAGACTTTTATCGCAGTCGGCTTCAACAGAGTAGCAAAGCTTCTTAGTAATCTAGTGTCACAACTTTAATGTCAGATCCGTTTCGAATTAACAATAATTTCAGCTTGGCAACTCGTATCGAACAATTTTATTACAAGGAAAAAGAACGACTTCACAATAAGCTACATTTTCTTAAAGATCTCAGAACGAAGCAAGTGCTAAAGTCAACAGCAAAGGATTTTTTTCCTGTCACGGGTAACAACGTCCAAGCATCATAAATATCCAGAAAAAAGAGTCATTTCCTCGTTGCTACAGCAACAAAGCAAGATGTCAGGAACACAAGAGTGATGATGGCATGAGTTGTGGTCGCAGCACTGCCAGCCGGACGTTTTGAGTCCTTCTTCTTCCCCTCGGGAGCATTATCTTTTTCATCATCTTCATCGTAGTCTTCATCTCCATCATTTTTAGCATTGACATCAGTTTTAGCGCTATCCTTTTTACCACCAATATTGCTTCCGCTTCCTCCTTTATCAACGGGGTCTCCTTTACCGCCTCCAGTTTTAGCGCCGCCAGTTTTAGCGCCACCGGGTTCAGCCCCAGCAGGTTCACCTGATGATTTACAATAATTTGTACTGGAATGTCTAGTAAAGTGGTTTAAAATGAAAAAACCAATCAACCAACCAACCAATCAACCAACCAATCAATCAACCAACCAATCAATCAACCAACCAACGAATCGACCAACGAATCAACCAACCAACCAATCAATCAACCAACCAACCAACAAGCAAACAATCAAGCAAGTCATCGTAACTCGTAAAAATGAAAAGTAATAACTTTGTGGTTTGACTACAATGGTCCCGTTCCAGACGGAATGGTGAACTCTTATGTGGATTAAGTGCGATGCGACGCATTTGCACGAATACTCTTTCGGATGAGTGAAGACTATGACTGCATCTGTAGCCTTCCAGCCATCCTTTTCATCGCTAAAGGTGTCACACATCCAGTGGAATTCCCTGGGGATTGGATCACCATCTGCGCTGCAAGTTACACTTTCATTGACCTTCACACTGGTTTTGTCCGGCCTGGCATCCCTAGCCGTTACTGCATGGGATAAAGATGAGGTTAGACCGACCTCAATTAGTAATTAATTGACTTTTCGAGGTCTCACTTTATTAGGACAACTTACATTTGAAACTCTAACAACACACCGAAAATCCGAAGAGTCTTGTTTATCTGATGACTGCCCTTGTAATGCTGTCCATATACTTCGACCTCAAACTCCCAGAGGCATTTGTAAGTCAAGGAGCCAGACTTGGTAGGAATGAAGGTTTCAATGCTCGAAGTGTAGACTCTTTCCAGCTCCGGTATTTCCTCTTGTGGGTCGCCTACTTTCAACTTGTTCCCGCTTTCGTCAAGGAGTGTGATGGTGTTGGAAACGTTGAGGGCTTTTAATATAGTTGATAGAGTACATGATAAGGTCAAGTTTTCTTCGGTCATTAACCCTTCTTCGGGTGTTACTGACATTTCAAGGACTTCTGTAAATCCCCCATCGCGCCAAAAAATAAAAATAAACATGTGAATAAATTCAGCAAGTTGAGAGATTATTTAAGTATCGAAATAGTGAATATTAAAAAAAAAATTGCACGTAAATGATATTTTTCAGGTTTAAAATAGTTTACGAATGAGATTGGGCTCATTTATCGATCGCTTCTTCTCTCCCTCAGTTACAAATACACTTCGTTCGATCGATATAGAAAGGCCGCTAAGATTAGTATCATTACGCAACTCGATAGTTCAATAATTCAATAATTCAACAATAAACAATAAACATGACCAAAAAAATCACATTATCAGATGCACAAGCCTAATTGCCACATTTGCAATTCTACGCAAGGCGGTCCATTTTTACCGTAAACCAGGAGAAGTAATGTGTTTTCGTCTTCCTCACATTTGTAGGCGCCTTCCGAGTCGTCGGTGACATTCATTGGCAGATTAATCGTGGAATCTTCCATTTTCCACGTTTCACATTTCAGCAGGTCGTTAAAATCGACTGCCTCGGTGAGTCTACCGAGCATTACGACATTCTCTGTGGCTAATTAATGGAATTAATTGAATTTAAATTAACGCTTTGAAATTTATAGAACGCTTATTGTTTGTTTTTTTTTGTTCTTTTTTTGTAATGACATCGTCGAAAATGGAAGAATTTTGTTAATATTGTTGCGGGGTTGCTGATTGCTGATTTAGTGGGACGGTCGCCTCATTTGGCAGAGCACGCTTACATTTCCTGTGACATTGCATTTTAATGTTCAGCTAAACATTTTGGATAAAATTGCCCCAAAAAATGAAAACCAAAAACCAACGAAATCTCTCCCACTAAAGGCTACAAACTGAAAGAAGGTAAAGCAATTTCTAAAACTAAAATCGGCTTACCAAAGCATTTGTGCAATAGCGATAGGAGCAAGACGACAAAAAAAGGCATAATTTCTCAGAAACTTCTCCAAACTACTCGCTTTTTCAAGATCCGTTGGGACGGGATCGCTTGAATTTGAGCGATCAAATAAACAAACTCCAACTGATTCCGAACTTTTAGCTACGAAAAGCGTCATCGCAATGGTTGCTAGGGAACTTAGAGGAGCTTCATTTTTCGACGTTGAAATCTTTAGATTTTATATTCCGACATCTCTTCGTCGTCCGTTGTCGTCAGCGATGGTTGTTTGTTTAAAAATTGTAAATTCAACTGACAAGGATTGATGTGTCGATTAGTTTAAAATGGTTGTTTGTAAAACAACCGAAAGAAATTCAAGCAGACCTTATCATGGGAATGTTTGGTGTTGAGCTGGATTTACAGACCTTTACTTGTATTTAGGATTTTGCTTTAATTGCTAACGGCCTGATTTTAATATGATGTTTACTGCAAAATGTTTGTGAACAAGTAACATGTTTACAATTTATTTAAATAAGCAATTGATATCATTGTTCAATTATTACCATTATCATTTTTTATTCATTTATCAGCAAACTACATCCATCCATCCAGTGGCGGATTCAGTGAGGAGGGCCATGACCCACCGTGACTTTAAAAATCTGGGAAACATTAAATTAAATCTATTTTAATTTTTTTTTTTCTATAATTTTATTTCAATAATTTACGACTTTAGACAAAAATATTAGTAGCTGTGAAGTAGCCCGCCCGCCCCTAAATCCGCCAGTGTTCCAATGTGCTGCCCCTCCCCATCCAGTGTTCTAGATCCGCCCCTGCGTCTATCCATCTATCTGTGACCTACCCAATAAACCTTTTCAAAAGTCAGTCCAGTGTGTCCGTTATTCAAGCAAGAACATTATTCTGCATGTTGTTGACGATGAATAAATCATATTAAATCATATCAAATATTAAATGTTGCCAAATTATTTCCATATAAAGTATTTATATATAAATATAATGCATATATATATATATATATATAAATATATAAATATATATGGAAATCGACCAACAGACTTGTCTACTTTGCCTAACTTTGGAGACAGTTTCAACGAGTAATGGTAATGACAATGAATCCGAATAAGATTCTACCGGCGTGTGTTTCAAACGATTAAGAGCTTTTGTATAAAAAAAAATACAAACACAAATACAAATACAAAAATACAAATGCATAAACTGCACCACTAAATTAAGGTCCATTGTTAAATTAAGTTAAATTTATCGGAAGCGTAAATCTTTCAGTCCGACGTTTCTTTAGCTTTGTCATCAAATTTTTCGAACTGATACATTGGACGAATTTGACATCGTCTTTACAGATTACAGGTTGTACACATTGTCTTGAAATCGCATTAATTTTTAGTAACCGTTTATTGTAATTGTAATGTAATTGTATTGTAACAAATAAATTATTCATTCATTGTTATCGATATTACTGTTATTAATGTCGACCAAAAGTCTTTCCGTTCTTAAAATTAGCAGTAATGTTTGTAGCGGTAGTGACACATTCGCAATCCGATTGCAAGGAAGACATTCATTTTTCAGCTTTTTTACAATTTATAAATTGTCCAATTGTGTTGAAATGAACAAAATAATCTCTTTTTATTTATAGTTCCACAAAAAAAATCGTAATTTAATGCTTTTCAGAAAAAAAATGTTCTTGAGATATTTCAGCAAACGCAACTGCTAGCGTCCTTCATGTCTTCGAGGTCTTACCACCAAGCTTTTCCTACCGAATCAGGAGAGTTTGTTACTGATAGCTGGAATGTTGTAACTGATCAGATTGCCAAACAACATTGGTAAATAAGAAATGTACTTGTAGACAATTTGTTATTCATTGTTATTTTCTTGTGTGAGAGTAAACTTTAATCGAAGCTATGCACGCATGCTCAGATGCCAGTGAGATACTCGGTATTGACAGTTTGAGTTTCGCTGCCGTAGTTATCTTCAATCAGGCAATCATGAATTCCATCACTCACTCAACCAATCAATCAACCCACCCACCAATCAATCAACCAAGCAATCAATCCAAGCACCAGAACGTACCTACAAGATTTTACTTGGCGGCTACCACGACAACGGAACAAAACAAGAGAAGAACTCCAGCAGCGAATAGCTCGTGGACGGAGGTTGTGTCACTGGCAACTGGACGCTTCGTTCTCGGTTGTTTTTCCACCACATCGTCCTCATCATCCCCATCATCGTCGTCGTCGTCGTCATCCTTTTCTTCGGCTTTCGCTTCCTTTTTTTTAGTAACTTTTCCTTCCTTCTTATCCTTATCCTTTTTCCAAACGCCCTTTGGCTTCGGGTCACCTGGAAAATGACGAGTGCAGGTTGCAGGTGATCCCGGCGGAAAGCAACAGCAAGATAATGTTGATAAGAATTGATGATGATGATGATAACGATGATGATGACGACGACGACGACGATGATGATAATCATAATCATAATGATAATAATAATAATAATAGTTAATTTGCAAGACGTCAGGGACGCCTATAATAAATAGAGATGTAATGACAGATAATGAAGATCAGTAACTCAGAGTAGTTTAAGTCTTGACAGATTGATTTGAGTGAAATGAATGAAGGAGGAGTTGAGTAAAAGAAAGTACCTTTACCTTTTGTAAGTTAAATGCAATTCTGAAGACATTGAAAACACTCAATGACAACCACAAGAGTCAGTCGTCATTCCGATTGTTGGCCAAGAGACAGGCTTAAGCCAACTCAAAGGCAGCGACTTTTGGTACCTAGCTCCATCTCTAACCCAACCCCTTCCCCTAACCCTAACCCTACCCTACCCCTGCCCCTAACCCTACCCTACCCCTGCCCCTAACCCTAACCCTGACCCTAACCCTAGCCAACTTAAAGGCAGCGACTTTTGGTACCTAGCTCCATCTCTAACCCAACCCCTTCCCATAACCCTAACCTAACCTCCTCCCCTAACCCTAACCCTACCATACTCCTGCCCCTAACCCTTACCCTACCTTACCCCTAACCCTGACCCTAACCCCACCTCATGTCCCTGGAAATCTCTGAAGAACTCTAGAAAAGTCGTTGCCTGTGAATTGACTTTTGCCTGTCACCTCTCCAACCAGCGTCATTCCAATCACTCACAGCTTACTGATAAGCCATCATTAATAATCATCATCTTAATATTAATGAGATGCTAATGACAAAGACGGTGACGTTGACCTGTAGCCTCAATAGTTCCGTTCCAGATGACGCTGAACACACGGCCTGCGAGGGTGTTGGACGCCATGCATTGGCACACGAACTCCTTCGAGTGGGTAGGGGTTAGGACCTCCTCCTCGGCTTTCCATCCGTCCTCCTTATCGCTGAACGAGTCGCACTGCCAAAAGAACTTGTCCGGCGGTGGATCGCCCTCGGCACTGCATCGGATCTGTTCGTCTACTTTAACTTTCGTTTTGTCCGGCTTGGCGTTACGGACCGGCACTGGAATTGGTCGAGGTTTACACAAACACCGAGTGAAGATGATTTCGAATGGCAGCCAGGGCCGCCGAGGGGAAGGGCAGGGAGGCCCGCTCGGTTTTAAAATATATTAAATGACTTTATGTCATGACCTTATGCTTGCGTTTCCCCTGCCAAATTGACATAAAATAGGGGCCCGAAATTTCTGTCGACGGCCCTGCACATGTTATAATGTCACTCGTACGCCATTTTCTCGTTTGAAATTCGACGTGTAATTACGATAGTTATAGCGATAGCTAGGCAACAAAAATAACAACAATTATTTAATATTAATATTAAATGCTTTACAAAGCGGGTATCACAAACCAGATATCTCCAGGTTTACGAAGCTAAGCAACTATGCTGTTTTGGTAGTCAGCATGTTGGCGTTCGATAAATTGCAATATTTGAATCATTGAAACCTAACCAATGAAGCCTGGGACTCACTGAATATTACGACGGTAGAAAACATCTTCTCAGTGTCCTTGTACTTAGTACCCTCATATTCTACCTCAATGGTCCACTCACAGTAATGGGTTACATTTCCCGTTTTTGTGGCAGTTTCGTAGGATTCGGCGAAAGAGTCGAAAGATGGATAAGGAGTTTCAACTGGAGCCTCGACTTTCAGCAGCTCTTTGTCGCTTTCATCCCTGATGATGAGGGAGCTCACCATCGTCAAGTTGCTGGGATAAATCTCCATGTAACAAATCAGAGTAATGTTTTGGCCGACAATTCCGAGACTTGACTTGACGTTATTGTCTTCTGCCGAAGTTGGTTGTGGAAAAAAAGCTTGTTAATGTAAAGTGGAGTTCGGCTTATCAGATTATATGTCACTTGAAACGATATTAGCTTATTTATAATCAAGACTAAAGGCAAATGAATAAATTCTTATATCAGGTATGTCAATATCCCTACCTTCGATTTTAGAAACAAATTGAAAACCTCCTGAAAACATTACAAAGTGAATATTAATAAATTTAATGTTAATTTGCGATGATTGACTGAATGAATGAGTGTTCTTGTGTATGATTACTTTAGCACATCTCAAACTGGCGGCTCAAATGAGCCTCTGACATCGTTACGAATAAAAACTCAGTTTATCAAAATAGTGGATGTTGCGAGTTTAATAATTGCAAATACAACACAATCCTTAAATTAGCCCAGCAGCTGCAACAATTAGTCGTCAATTATCAACAAATCAATAACTATTTAACTATTTGGTTGGTAATTAACAATACAATATTAGTTGAGCTTAATTCTTGAGTACCGTAAACCAGCAAGAGAACGGCATCTTCACTCGACGGGCACTTGTAGACACCACTAGAGATGTCCTCGGTCAGCAAAGGCTTTGACATCTCACTGGATTCAAGTTCCCAAGAGTCGCACTTGATCAAGTCAGTCAGGTTGATGCTCTTCGTCCTCACTACTTTGGCGATGACTGTTTCAGCTTGAAATTCAGGAAGCAGTTTCATGTTTGTTTTCTTCTATTTTAACATTTTTTTACCAAAATTCGCTCCCCAGAAAAATACGTATCTGTTATATAATCGTTCATTGAAATAGGGGTTAAATAGCGATTTTAGTTTTTATTCTCATTGATTCTTTTTCTGCCTTCTTTGATGTTAGCGCCTCTGACGCTATGCATATGGCGCTATATAAATGAGCTACATTTACATTTGTTATTAAAATTATTTAGTGTTACGAATTAAAATATTATTTGAACAAATCTTCTAATATTCTCTTCTTTTATTTTATATAAGGCAAATGCTTGTTCTTTTTGGCCCGCACACAGATCTACATACGTCCTTAGAGGTATTTTGATGACACTTTGTAGGTTGTTACTTTAGGTCCAGACAGTGGTCACAGAAAAATAATTTCGCACTTATCTTAAACCATTTTGAAGTTATTATTACTTTAATCCAGAAAATCCCAGTATTTAGCTGCACTCGAATATTCTGACCCTAATTTATAATAAGATTAAGAAATATTCAATTCCTTTTATTATTTTAGGATCAAATGAGTTGTAGTACGCTTGACAGGTGAGCCGCCCCGGGCTACGCCGGGTACCCAGAGCTAGTGAGTAAATAAAGGGATATAGAGACATTCGGGTGAGCAATTGGGCAGATGCACTCCCGGTTGCCGGGCAACACATCCCCCAGTAAAAATTTTTTTTATAAATCACTCCGAAGTATACTAGAATTATTAAGCTATTGCTATTATTTACATCGATTTGATTACTGACTTGTAAATTACTCATTTTATCGGGTAATAATTACTCTACAAACCTGTGCAATGTTTAATTAGCAATGAAATGAGAATCCAGTGTAAGTCCAGATTCAGTTGAACCAGCATTTCAGAAATTCATTTCTCTTATTTTAAAACTGAAACTAAAAGACTCGGAAAAAAGTCGACCCAAATCATTTCATTTCGAGATAGCTACGTCATCACACCCGTTGCTAGGGAACTGTTGAAAGAGTCAAATTAAAAGTGGCCATTACAAAACTATTCATTTGTTCGGCAGTCCGGATAGCGGGATGCCACCCCCCTGGGACCAGCCCTCGGGTCGATATAATATTATTTCCTGCTCATGTTGTACACATATTTTGTTCGTTCGTCCGGCTCAATAAAAGCATAAATGAAAACATCTTCCGTGGATGTTACTCCAGCTTCAGCATCTCATCGTGCAGTTCAATAGACCAATTATATATTTTTTTTTAGAGTAAATAAGATTTTCTCGATTATCAAAACAAAATTGCTAATTAACTAAACAAAGTAATAATACTAAGCAAAGCAGGAGGCAATATTGGGTGCCAATATTGCGCCCGGTCAGTCAGCCATAAGATAAAAAACTTTTGATCTTTTGCAGTCTTGGCTGATTCAAGATTCCATTACTTTGATATTAAATGGAATGGAAATTAAATGAAATCACAATTATTTCTCACAATTTCAGAGGAATTAATACTACTACTATTACTAATAATAATAATAATCATCATCCTCATCATCATCATCATCATGGCACCTTGACGGTAGACACAAGATCGAGTCCAAGTGAAAAACAATGCCATTAAACATAATTAATATAACACTGACGACGACGACGGTGATGACGACGACGATGATGGTGACGATGATGATGATGATGTCTTATTTTTACGCCTCTGAAGAATCCAGCAGAGACCTCCTTGGTGACAGGAGCAGCACCTTACCTCTGGCCAATCTGTCAGAGAAGAGACTTTGAATTACAAAATTGATCAGAAATTGCAGACATAAGGATGATGATGGGGATGGTATTATCACTTGCAAATGACCACTTTACAATAACTTGTATCACCATAAGATGATTACATTTTACTGATGTCCTCATCGTCGTCGTCGTCGTCATCGTCATTGTTGACCCAATACATGGAAGCATTCGACTGGATGGCCGTGATCCTCCTGTTGAGCAGGCCGATCTCCTCCTTGTGTCCTTTGCAGTCTTCCTGCTGATCGTCAATCTTTCGACGCTTTGAGTAGTAATAAATTATGTACTTGATTACTTAATTAGCGTTATTTATTAACTGTTATTACATAATTGGATCCATCAGGTACGATCAACGTAATAATGAGTGGCAGACTTGACAGGGAGGTTGGAGAAGTGACGGGCAAAAGCCACAATACTCACAAGCAACGACTTTTGTCAGTTCTACAGAGATCTCCAGGGTCATGAGGTAGGATTAGGGGTAGAGGTAAATACAGAGGTAAGGTTATGGATGGAGTTAAGTACCAAAAGTTGCTGCTTGTAAGTTGGCCGTTGCTCATTACTCGGCCAACAATGAACATCAGTAGTACGATAGAAACCCACCAGTTGGAGTATGAGTCCCTCTAGGTCTTGAAGTCTTGCCTCGAGGCAAATGACTCGAGACTTCTGGTGCTTCAAGGCCGCCTGGAGTGAAGTCACTTCTTCCTCTTTCTTTGCGCAGGTTTCACGGAGTTGTGTCTTGTCGTTCTTTTCTCTGTGGAGGACCTCCTTGAGTCTTTGTACGTGGGACTGGAAATGTGTCGAAGATGATGATGAGGTCATTCAAAGGTGGAATCATGATCATGATCATGATGATCTATTACCTCAGCCTGCTTCCTTGCAAATGCGTCCATCTCCATGTTGGTCTTCAACTCGGCCATCCGGGCCTCCAGTCTCGTCACCACGTGACTGTTCACCATGGTACTCTCCAGTTTTGCCAGTTTCGTTTCCAGCAGTTGAACTTCACCAGATTGGTGACTCGATTTTTCCCTCAGAGACTCCAGCTCCTCGGATTGCTCCTTCAGCTTGTCGAGCTCCAACGAATTCTGCGAGCAAGTAAATAAATTCATGTCATCGGTCAGCATTGAAGCATTCCAGTGCATTAGTTAAGTTTCCACTTAATTACAATTGTAATTATAATTACAAATAGATGCAGGCAAATAGGTCCTAGAATAAATGGCTTATTAATTCTCGTGACATGTCGACGACCTTTTGAACGAGGTTCAAATACTTCTTCGCGAGGTCGTTGCATTCGTCCTCTCGTTCTTCGATCCGCGACTGGAGCTCGCTGTTGGCCTGCAGCAGGATCCTGTTTCTTTCTTCCATCTGAGTAACCAGAACAGTGATGATAATGATGATGATGATAAACCACTTGGGTGGTGATAATGATATCAGCTAATGAGACAATAGGTTAACAGGAAGAACAAAGTTAGAAAATTGATTGTCTAAATTATCATAAACTATTCAAAAGTGTAACAATATTAATAATAATAATAATAATAATAATTGTAATAATAACAATAACAATCACCATCATCATAATAGTCATCATCAGCACTCACCTCCTTCTTGTCTTCAAGGGCAGAACCGAGTTGACCCTGAACGATGGCGACCTCTCCGTCCACTCCTCTTTTCAACCTCCTCATGGTTTCCAATTCGACCTCCATGTCTTCAATCTGATGGTCGTCAAATTTACGACGCAGAATAATTACAATGAATTGCAATAGAACTATTTTTAAATCATCGGTGACATGTAAATGTAAATTTAAGCATAATAATTTTGTAAATACGAATGCCTGACCTTTGACCTGAGCATCTTGATCAGCCGATTTGGTTTTTCCTTCTGCGACTGGTCGTTCCCGAGACTTCCGTCAGCTTCTTCATCCTTCTTCTCAGTTTCCTCTCTCTAACTTTTAAATAAATCAAAATAAATGTTTTTTGTAGAAAAATAAGAAATAAATACTAAATAATATTGTGACCATGAATAGCAGAAATGAGGCAATGGCACTCATTCAGCATCAGACAGGATAGTTGACTGGTGATCGTTGCCCAGTGAATATCAATGCACTCTTAGTTATTACAATTTCAAGTCAACAATGCAATATCGAAATGTTGGCCCACTTTTAAACTGAACTTCGCAGTCGTCGAGGTCCTTCTTGAGTCTGACTTCGTTCGAAGCCATCGACGCCATCCGATCATCTTTCTCTTTCAGCAACTCTTTCATCTTCATCTCCGCGGCTTGCATCTGGAAAATGATGGTGTCCACGAAATGAATATTGACATACTAATAGTGATGTAACGATGATGATGTGCTGATGTCGGCATAGAAACCAACAACTAACTAAAGTAACTGGAAAACCAAAGTGAAGTCAAATAGATCGAATACCTTCACAATATGTCATTTATATTAAGCATATGATATCACAATATCATCATCATCATCATCNCGGCATAGAAACCAACAACTAACTAAAGTAACTGGAAAACCAAAGTGAAGTCAAATAGATCGAATACCTTCACAATATGTCATTTATATTAAGCATATGATATCACAATATCATCATCATCATCATCATCATCATCACAACCATCATCAATCAATCAATATTACCTCCTTCAATGAATTTGCTGTCCTTCCTTCATCCTCATTCCTTCTCTCCATCCTATTGAGGGCCTGCTTTGCCTGGCAATTCTTTTCTTCCAATTCAGATATAGTCTTAAAATAAATTATGACTGATTACATGTAATTATAATAATAAACAATAACACTATTTGAATATAGTTGGTAGCATTTAGACATTCTGGAGTCTAACGATCGTGGCCTCCGAGAGCTAAATTAATTAATAAATTAAACGTTATCATTCTTGATCGTAACTCTTGCAAAATCCAAGGTACTTGGAAATTCCTCAAAGTACCTCAATGAGTTTTTTGATGGTGTTCTCCTGGTTTTCGAGTCTCTGAAGATGCTTTTTTTTTTCCTTGAGTAGGTCCCCGTTCTGCGTCCTCGTCTTCTCGTACTTAAGGAACAATTGTCGGACGCGTTGTTAATCAAGTCCTAATTTATTTATTTGTTTATTACTATTACTGTCGGTTATTATATTGTACTTAGGTCGGTTTTATTCATTCAGAGTAACCAGCACCTCGTCGTTGGCACCACAGTAGAGGTTCATGCGGACCTCGGCGTCCCTCCTTTTCCCAGTCTCTTTGGACAGGTCGTACAATGCATCCTGGTATGAATGAATGAATGAATGAATGAATTAACTAATTAAGTAATGCGAGCGGACAGCAGATGAATGAATATACCATGTGAGGTGACCAGAAGATGTACCTACCTCAAGCTGTTGTTTGGCAATCAACTTGTCCTGCTCAAGTCTCTTGATCTCTTCGAGTAGTTGTTCCTTCTGCTGCATCACAAAGTTAAGCATCTCCACTTTGCCCACAGCATCTCTTTCCATCCTAAAAGGAAATGATTATTTATTGCTTATTTATTGTTATTATTTCTCATTACGTTATGGCTCGGCAGCCAGTATGTAGTGTACTTAACGTGCAACTTAATTAACTGAATGTGAATATCACGAATGTGAATATTCATCGACCTGCAGACAATAACAGACACAAGCCCGACAAACCTCCTTTGCAATCCCTTAAGGTCTTCGTTCTCCTTCACTTTCTCTTCAATCAGTTCGTTCAGCTGCCTCAGGTGACTGTTCTTGGCCTTGAGTTCCTTCGTGAAGGTCTCCAGAGATGTCTTCCGATCGCTCGCATCCTCCGACGCGTGTGCCATCTGGAAGGAAGAATTGATGCGAGACATTCAACAGATGATCACGGAATGTTAGTGAAGGTCAGTATTAGTATTTAATGTAATTATAAACAAATTTAACAATCATGGGTCAGGTGTTTAGATTGGAGAAGCTATGATGGCACTGACAGGTGTGACCAACGAGGTTGCTCGAGTGCATGGTAATATATCAAGTGTATGATTACTGGAGAGACGAAATGCATTAAAACTGTAGAGGTGATGTTGATAATGATAGCACTGACGATGTCAAATGTCCATTTAAAAGTACCACTGCAACAAATTTAGTGTTGACGACAAATACCAAAACAATGACAACAACACAACGACGATGAAGTCTGACAACAGCGACTACGTGGTCACTTTTAACCCACCTTTCTCTCAGCACAACCGGCTAAGCTTTCCATCTCTTCCATCTCTTCAGAGTGCTTCATTCTCATCTTCCTCAATGTCTCGTCCCCAAACTGCTGATGAAGATGCTGCTGCTGCAGCTGATGATGACGATGAGATAAGGGTGTCGAGTGGTGAAGGAGGTGATGATCAAAATCTTCGCCGGTGTGGTTGTTGAAGCTGTAATCTCCGATGATGGAATCTAATGAGGCGAATCGATTCGAGTGACTAAACAAAACTAATCGCATCACGAATGATTCTAATGAGGATACAAACAGTAAGCAATTGTCACTGGCGTAACTACGTGAACCTAATAATATAATATAATATAATATAATATAATAATTCATCGTGCGACAGTTTTGAGAAAGAACCGGACAAAAAATAGTTTCCAACCCGTGATGAGGTCACTAGTGTTGGTGCCATCTTCAAACCTCAAGCCGTTCCCATGCATGAAGGGACTTCCCTATTTATTACAATAGTTGTATCGCTCGATATCGGCTGACTAATTGTTATATAATTAATTAAAACTTGACTCTCACCGGGAAATTGGCCGGATTATCCGAGCAGAACTTGGCAACATGTCTGACCTTGTCAAACAGCTTCCACCACTTCCATCTCCTCAACTCCAGGTGACTCCTCACCGCTTCCTGGATGCACATTATTGCCTCTGCTTTCACCTGCGAAAGTTCTGGTTCGGTAACTTCATAATTGGAAACAGTGTGTGACTTCATAATAATGGCGACATCATTGAATTGATGATGCTTCTAGTTTTATGTAGGCTCGCTGATTGACATCATCAAGAGCCATCACCATTACCACCATCATCATCACCATCATTATCATCAGCAGCATCTAAAAGATGACCACCTTTAATCTGGAAATCTTCCTCCTGGCTAGCATACCCCTGCAACTTGACTGGAGCATGACGACCCACCTGGCGATCGCGTCGTCGCACAGAACGTTGAGCGTCGACAGTGCACCGGAACGAAAGAACATCTAAAATGTCAAAAACGACGTGACTAATTCTTGCCATAAAAGGACGTGGAAGAATGAAGTTTAAAATTAGCAACCTTGGTTTTTCCAAACTTGTAGGTGCTTGGGTCAACACTCTGATGCTTTAGAATCATTTCAGTCATCTGGTAAAAACAACACCGACCAATGAGTTAACAACGTAAACAATATAATTTATTCAATCGGTCAACAACGTAATCAACATAATTTATTCAATCGGTCAACAACGCAATTAACATAATTTATTCAATCGGTCAACAACGTAATCAACATAATTTATTCAATCAGTCAACAACGCAATCAACACAATTCATCGATCTCTCTTAATCATTAATCGACAACAAGCGACATGTCACAGAACGTCGACATTAAGCCACAAATACGTCGATACCTTCTTGTTGTCGAGAATCTCCAGGTCAAGGCCTTCTGGAGGTCGAAGCATTGCAAATCTGGAGACAAACTGATCGTAGTGGTAGTGTTCTGGGTAAGAGAGTTGGTGGAGCTGAGAGGCTTGGAGGAGGCAGCTGGCTTTCCACTGACTCCTCAGGAGTTGCATGTCCACGGACGAATCGTGGAGAGTTGTCGTCGTTGTTGTTGTTGTTGCTGCTGTTGTTGTGTTGTTGCTGTCTGAATAGCAATTGTTGTAGTTGTTGTTGTGGTAACCATTAATGATAAATAGTGGTAATAGTGATAATAATAATAATAATAATAATAATAATAATAATAATGATGATGATGATGATGATAATGATCTATTATTTCTAGTTATTATAATATCAAAGCAAAGTAATAGAGTGGAGACGCAAATCTTGAAAATACCAGTCAACATATCATTACTATTACCCGATGACGACGACAACGATGATTTGGACCTGTGACAAGGTTGCCAGCAGAAGACGAACCTCGTTTCTCTCCTGCCCAACTCATCCAGTAAGGCATTCTTTGGGGACATGAATATTCATTTTGTCGGCTAATTAGTAATCCTCAATAGTTATAATTATTAATTAAATATTACCATTTACAATGATAATTTAAATATAATGTATTCCTATGACGTAACTCATTAACATATAGCAGCTGCACGTAATGCTTCACGAATCGACTTTCCTACTAATTAAAAATCCTTGAAACCCACGGTGTCTTGTATCAACAGGGACAATCTTGTTTGGGTGTTCTTCGACGACGACGATGATGATGATGATGATGACGCTGACGGTGAGGATGATGACGACGACGAAGATGTAATTGAGAGTGACGATGTTGAAGACAAGTAGGACGGCACGTCGACTGCACTGATTGGCTCCACGAAGCAGGTGTTCCTGACTCCATGACTTTGTTTGGACGATAAAAAAATATCGTGTCGTTAATAAGGTCGTTGTATTGTCACTAATGCTGTCATCACATTAACTTAGTAGTAATACATTAATGATAACTGATTGGTAGTCATGGCAACAACCTGGATGACCTCAGGAGGCATGACCTCAACCTGTCAGCAGTGGAAACCTGTCTGTTGTACTTGACCCATCCGTGTACGTTGTACTGTATGGGCATTGTCTCGTACAAATGGTTGATGGTGATGGTAGATGATGATGGTAATGATGACGATGATGATGATGATGGTAGTGATGCTTGTGGCAGGGGAGCAGCATCTTTGGAAGATGTTTTAGAGGGAGGCATGACACCTGAAATTAGAGTTTTTATATAAAGATTTTAGCCGATAAGGACAGGCGTGCAGGTTGGCCGAATGGGTTGCGTTCCTGCATGCGGTCGTAATAGCAACAGTCGTAATGTGTCGTGTTCGCAACCCAGCCTGCAGGCCAGGGAGCGCCCTCGGGTAGGGGCGCTATATAAATNGGCGTGCAGGTTGGCCGAATGGGTTGCGTTCCTGCATGCGGTCGTAATAGCAACAGTCGTAATGTGTCGTGTTCGCAACCCAGCCTGCAGGCCAGGGAGCGCCCTCGGGTAGGGGCGCTATATAAATGGTAGATCGATTAAAAAGTGCCTTCACATCCCATTCGGATACAAAAGGTACTCAAAATATCGGCTAAATACAATACAATACAATTCTAACAGTAACAATGTTTAACTAATTCGCTTGCCATTGATTTGGCCAATGAATTTAAGATTGCCTCAGAGTCTGAACGAAGATTATTAAATACGAAGTCAAGGGGAATTGGTCCTCCGAGCAGAAGACAATCCTTAAGGGCCACTGTAATCTGCCAAGTTAAGTTGCATACCTCGTAAGGCTTCTGAGAGCTGAACGGTGCTAAGTGAGCTAGGGGCATCTTGAAGAATTTGAAACAAAGAAGGTCTCTTGTTGTTGTTGCTGCTGTTGTTTAGGTTTCCTTGTATCGTGTTGTCAACGTTGTTGTTGTTGTTATCATGGCAGTGACTATCATCGAGATTGCTTCCACTGATGTTAGCATCTCTAGGCACTAACTCGTACTGGGCAAATGTCAACAAATATTAGTTAGTGATTAGTCATGCCAACATAATGTAATCGTTAACAACATAATAACCACCTCCAGTCCGTCGATGGCCGTGAGGAATCTTAGAACCCGTTCCCTAGAAGCCGAGTCATCCACTGTCGGGTAGGTCTCGTTGAGTTCCTGCACGTTGTTAAGATCAGCACAATTGTTTGAGTCAATGAAAGATAACATGAATATGAGTCATGTACCAAATGATAAATAATAATAATAACAACAACAACAATAATAACATTACTAATAACAACAACAACAGCAACAATAACACTAACAACAATTAAATAAGTTAATAATAATTAGTAACAACGACGATGATAATGATGGTGATGATATTATATCATTTGCACTTGCACAACCTCTTTGTAGAGCCGCAGTCTCGAAGCGATGAGTAACTCGTGGCAGAAGCATTCAAGTCTTTCGGTGATGTAGTTGCACTCGAGGTCGAAAAGGTCGGCACCGGCCTGGCGTCCACAAATCTGGGGGTCCTGAAAGCCCGGTGGATCCACTATCAGAATTGAGGGGGAGAGGGGAGAGGAAGAGGAGGAGTCAGTCAGAGGTGATAGATGCCTACAAGTTGCAAGACAATATTATTCATCATCATCATCATCACCATCTCCACCACCACCATCATCATCATCATCATCATCATCACCACCACCACCACCACCACCATCATCATCCTCATTCAGATCAAGAGAACTGCCTAAAGGTAGCAACTACATCAACCTGTTGATGAGGAAGATGACGAACTGGAAAAGGTGGAAGTAGAGGTCCCCAACAAACTGACCTACGAGATCAAAACCTGTGGTTTCAGATTCTTTCCTGCAATGACAAATAAAGACATGAGAGTTGATGATGAAGATGATGATGTTGGTGGTGGTGGTAGTGATGATGATTATGGTGATGATAACGATGACAATGATGAATTACTGATGACGAACGATGCTGATATGACGAATTGAAGGATAAGAAAAGATCTCTAAGATACCTCTCGTTGGACTGGTTCTTGCCAAAAACAGACTTTGACAGCTCTAGCAAGGTACAACCAAGGAGGCTGGCTGCCTTCTTACCAGCTGCAGGTCTTGCAAATTGAAAGCCTTGTCCATCTTCTCCTATCGGGGGGAACAACATGACCTCGGTGACACTTACATAACTCAGTGAAGAAACCATAAACATTAGATGATGATGATGATGATGATACTCTGATGCTTCTAGCCTAATTTTATTACTATCTGTTATTATTAATCTCATTTGTTTTATTAATAATATTATTACTATCATCATTATCATCATCACCATCAACATCACCATCATTACCTCTTATAACTCCAGCAGCACCAATGTGGAAGATGGCTGCCAGGATGAGTAATATAGACTGCACCTCGTGCTCCCCAAATCCAAGGCATCCCATGGAGGAGGTGATCTTAGCCCAGGTGTTCCTGGCTGTTTGCTGGTCATCTGACTTCTGGAGAGGAGTCATCAAAATATTTGGATCGTGGATCCGATCCAGGTGCAAGTCCTTCCTGCAGGTCCGATGATGGTGATGATTATGATTAAGCATAATAATCACTATTATTTTTTTATTTTACTGTTATTAGTATAATCCATTTTGCTTTTGATTGAAAGAAAATATTTCACATCACAAAACCAGACCTTTGTTTGGCATCGACTCCTGCCAACATCTGATAAAACACGTGGAAGGTGGGCTCTCCCTCTGGTCTTCTTGACAACCTGTTCTTCTCCAGATGGATTGCCTGAATTATGAATGAATGAATGTTGGATGAATGAATAAATGAATGAATGAATGAATGAATGAATGATTGAATGAATGAATGAATGATTATAAAACGTATGAGCAAAGAATGCATGGCTCCAATACAGCACCTGGAAAATCACTAAACGCTCACCTGAAATGTAAGGCCACTCAGGTATCCTAACTTGTCGAAGGAGGCTTTCATGACATGTACGAACCTGGTTGCATTCAGGTTGAGAATGGTCCGACAGTTTCCAAAAGCCTCCATCAGAGTGCAGGCAGCATTGAGATGGACACCTGAAGATATGCACAGAGGTGCATGAAAGGTTATACAGGTGAAAGGTGATACATATATGATGTGGTGATGTATATAATGATTGAGACAGATAGATATATTTTAAGATAGATAGATTTTACATATGTAAGGTGGTATATCGTAAAGAGAGGAATAGAACTTTTCAAATGCCTTTTATTCTATTGGATGACGACGATGACAACGATGACGAGGCAGATGGAGACGCAATGACGGCATAGTAGTGGAGGAGATGGAACAGATTGGTGGTCTTTCCACCTCCGCTCGGACCCATCAAGAGCACAGCCTGATCCTTCCTGGATGAAACCATGGAGGAGTAGGAGGCCTGTGCCGTTGCGTAGATGTGCGGTATGGCGTCCTCCACGTTGCACCCTCTGAACATGGACATCACCTGTCGTTCGATGATTGGCACAATCTCTACTGATTCTCATGACAAGCTCATTTTTAGAGAAATTAATGCACTTATGATCACTTTATATTTATATGTTATACTTTTAAACAAATAATAATAATAATAATAATAATAATAATAACAATAACAATAATAATAATAATAATAATAATTAACTTCATTACTTAATTACTTAAAAGCCAATTTATATCTATTATTAGATGTCTTGTTGGATCATAAAACATTATGGAGAGCATTTGTTCATTGATTATCCTCTGTAAGTTGTAAGTCCTAATTAAGATTGAGGATTATAAGCCGTCATCTCATAAATTATTCATCAGTCGAAAGCCTTGACCGGAGTATTAATTCAGAAACCGATAGGCCGCTCGATCGAATTGATCAGCATAATGTACCATCATTATGCGCCATTCTTCTGCTAATGAAGGAGCATCATCCAATCCTCGCCACAATTCCAGCACGACGACCCGACAAAATCGAGTAAAAAAAAAAATAAATAAAAAAAAATCTTCTGTCGGTCATAATCAAAATCATGTAATACCAGTCGATTGTTATTATGTTAAAAGATCGACACTAACAAATCCAACATGATGAACTAATAAAAGCTAATAATAACTCATAATTATGCAATTATCCTTAATGCAAAATCAATGTCAAAGGTCGACCTTCTCAGAATAAATGCAAAGCTTGAGGATGGGGTTTATGACGACCAGGGCATCGCCGGCAAAAGTGTGGGTCAGGTTGCTGTGGTAGCGGTGTCGGAGGGTGTGCAGGCAGCTGGATTCGTTGACGAATCGAAGAGAGGAAAGGTTCTCGATCCTGTCGTAAGCTGCAGGATTTGCCTGGAGGAAATACATTATGTTAATGAATATTATGTTAGTTATTATTATTATGTTAATAATACAGTCGATAATGCGATAATTGCCCCAAACATCTTGAAATAATAAGTGATGAACAATGATTCTCAACACACTTCTTCAACATCTGATTGGTCGACTTCCATTTCGACCTGGCCTTGATCGAGCCTGACCTTGACTTTGTTCTCGTCCGTAGAACTTCTCCCGACAACAACAGCGGATGTGAAGCCATCCTTGTGCTTAACCCAAACCACCTAGAAAAAAACAACAAAATGGATCAAGTACGTTCACATACTTATGATCCTGTATGATTGACCAATAACATCGGTAAATGGTTGTTTTGTAAGCATTTGTTTTTGTTGATTACAATATCACGACCGATGTCATTATCGTGAATAAACATTAATCAAGCTTAAAATTATTTAAGATTAACTAAGAGGATGGAAGACCAGGTGAACGCATGAGTGCACTTGTTCAATGGAATGAGGAATTAACCGGTGAAAAAGAAATTTGAATTTCCAATTAACGAGACAATGTTTAGAATCCCGTGCACCTCATTTGACATTATAATGACCTTGACAATGATGGTGAGTGTGCTGATTTTGATAATGATGATGATTATAATGACGATTGTCCCGTCATGAGAACCATGAACAAGAATTCATCAAACAATAGAAAATAATAAATAGTATTAACAATGAATATCATTTTAAAAATCAATCGAACAAAAGTAGCATGTAACCTCAAAATTTGAAGGCTCATTGAAAATTGCCTCCTGCTTGACCTCCATCTTCATCCTCTTCATCCTCAAACTCCCACTCCTCTTGAGAGTACCGCTCCTCACCAAGAGGTCCTGTATGGGCACTTCGGAACCATCGGCACCGGTGCGGACACTCAGTTCGTTCAATTCGGGGAGGGGACGAACCTTTAGGAGCACCTGGTAATGGTTATGATGGTTATCATGATGATTAGCACTGTCACCAATGTATTGGCAGCTTCAATGAAAACGAGAAAATGCACTTTCAGTTTCAGAGACCCTTTGCTATTTGATGTTTGATAATTCAAACCCAAAGTAATAAATAATGTTGCTAATAATTGTTACTTACATATAATAATATTAATGATAATAATTAATAATAATTGGCTCTAATTGCAGATGAGCCATGATAATGAGAACCGTTTTTAAGCTAGAGAAAGTGAACATACAAAGTTCCGACACATTCGGCAAGAAACGTAACATAGTTTAAGAAATAGATAAAGGACAGTCACTTGAATTAAGAAGAGTTTAATGGACTGTTTGAAGACTAATGAACAATGAAATCTACCTTGTCGTGTTCCACCTTGCACCTTGAGATCAACTCCCAGACTTTGGAGGTTGACATGTCCTCCACGTTCCTTCCGTTCACTTCAATGAGACAATCTCCAGGAAGGAAATTAAAGCAGCCATTGGTTCCTTCTTCTTCTACCAAGTGGAGGGCAGAAGATTTATTTACTGGTACCTCACTGCCTTCTACTTCTCCAGATCTGCTGCTATTCTTTCTGATAAACTCTTGCTTCAGGTCAAAGTTGATCTCTTCATTCTTGCTGAAATCTAGCAACACCTCTCTTGTGGCATATTTGCTAGAAACATGTGGCAGATTTGGCAAATCCAAAGGAGATTTTCTTGGTCCTTTGATAATCTTTGAAGCCGGTTTTAAAGATATGTCGGCCGATGCTGAATCTTCCACTTGCGGCAGGACAGGAAAATATTTCAGACCTGTCCTATCGCTCAGCTTTTTGAAGACCTCCAATCTTGATTGCTGTTTTTTTAAGATATCTTCAATTTTTAAAAACTCTTCATTGTGTTGATCCACAACCATTTTCAACATCTTCAAATTATTAGATTCCAAAATAGGTAATAAAAGCTTATCCCCATCAGGGAATGTCCTGGTTTATAATACGTTCAAGTTGTACCTTTCCATGAACGATTTTTCTAGATCGGATATTTGTTCTCTAAAAACCTAACTCAAACTAAAAAAAACACGATATCAAATAGCTGAGGCGGCAGTTGAAAACCTGATTTCCATATAAAAATCCGAGATGATCTTTTTTTTAATTCTGTCGACTCGTTTCAAATTCACTCGGTCTAGCATAAGAATGTGAACAGACTCTTCAAAACCAACGTACACTCCTGGTCGTCAATAACCAAAACTAAGAAAACACATTCCTGAGCGTGTCGAAACCCGTCTGTCGTCTACTTTAAATACGACCGCCATTCACGAGACGGTCGCATTAATTCGTCATTGTTTTCTAGGCGGGTTTAGCAAACAAATTCGACTGCTGCATAATGGATGAAACATTAGCACACCAATTAAGCATCCACATGCACGAACATCTTCAGAAATTCTCTTCCGGCAACTCCATGGAGTGCAATTAAGTCTGTAAATCATGACGGAAAATGATCTTACTGAATACAAATACAGATTCCCCGAGCCCTTCCGCCACGCTTACATCTAAAGCAGACGACAATTGCTCTCTGTTATAAAGCTGTTATATGCTTTATGTTATGTCTCTTTAGACTTGTTTAATTTAAATTAAATTTGACTTCTTATTTCCCATGCAAATATATATATCACGTAATAATTTATAAGTTATTTTAAATAAATTACTAATCCTAAATAGCATATATATATATATATTTTTTTTATCAAGAGCCTTCGACAACTCACTCCTCGATTTCTCTGAAATACGAAATAAATGCTGCCGCGATTACCTAGTACCTGTTGCCATAATAAATTAGCCTCCATTTGAATTTGAGAAATCAGATCCCAAGCGAACTGACGGCCCACGAGGACCACCACAGACCCACTTGGCAACACAAACTCGGTCGTCTCCACGTTTAGCTTTATTATATTTCCACTATTGTAAAAATATTATCCTAAGCAACGACATAAAAAAAAAAGCATGTTAATTTATACACGAAACGTCACAGAGAAATGCAATGTACATTTACAACAGAATGCGCTTCTTTACGAAAATTGGAACATATCTCCAAACGACATTGAAATAGTCCACAACATTAACAAATAGTGATGATTACTATCATCAGCGAAAATGCTAGTAATAATGACAACATTGGCGATGGGGATGATGATGATGAGGTAAAAGTGAAAAGAAATGAGGAGACTTTGGATTCGCAGCAAGAAAGACAGAATCATCAGACTTGCTCTCACCCCTGTCGGGTTTAGAAAGCTGTCATCACAAAATCTTTCCTGCCGGCACACGTCAACAAGCTCACTGAGTTTATGGTAAGCCAGAGGTTATGCCATAGTTATAGAAGTTATAGAAAAAAGAGACACTAGAAGAGGAGAATGTAGATTGTGGGAAAAGGTCCATATGGCATTCAGATTAACTGGTAAACAATTAGTTAATAATAACATTATTCAAAGATATTCAGGAGGTAAAACTTGAAATGCAATTCGAAAGCTGTGAGCTCCATCGACTCGTGATGCGAATTCCAAAATCTCTGAGATGATGAAGATGCAGAGGGTGACCGGATACCTGGGAGTCCCATGCCTGGAAGAATTCGAAATGAAACAAATGATAGAGAAGAGCACTGGTGATTAGAGTTGAAGCAACTGATTTGAACAGAAGACAATAAATTTAAAAAACAAAAAACTTAAAACTTAGATAAATTCAAGATATACTGACATACTTCTACGACATAAATGCAAGTCATCTACAATTGCTGACATGAAACGAACTCAAACAGCTTGTGCGGTAAATTTCAATTGCAAGACTCAATTTCTACGTCTTCTTCCCCCAAAAAGTAATTGCCCCCACTCAAAAAACAAACCACTCACCGCTCAAGAGGGCGACAAGGGGAGCTCCCCAGGCACCCGGCTTAACCTCAGCAGCCCGTTACCGTGGCGTCGAGGCCCGAACTCTTTGTGATGTGGAGCTTCGTGAATTCCTCGGCAGCTGTCGGATGGATGCCAACAGTCGAAATCAACTTCGTGTAGGTGAGTCCACACCTGAGACGAGTGTGTAAGAATTAGAAACAGTGATGAAGATGATAACAGTGGCGATGATGATGATAATATATAATAATAATAATAATATATTTATTTATAGAGCGCCATAAGCGTAAGCTTCAGGGGCGCTAACCATTTATATAGCGCTCCTTCCCAAGGGCGCTTGCGGCAGTGCAGGCTGGGTTTCGAACACGACACATTACGACTGTTGCCATTATCGCCGTATGCAGGAACGTAACCCATTCGGCCAACCTGCATGCCAGATGTTGATGATGATGTAATACTGATGAGGATGTCAATGATGATGGTGTTGATGACGATACCACTGGATAAGGATCAGAAATCCATCTATTCTGATATATTTAAATACATACGAATACATTTAAAACAGAGAAGTATTTAGTGAAAAGTTTTGAAAATTTAACCAAAAAAATCTTCCACAAAAATCTAGCCTACTTGAAAGCCACGGCAAAACCCTGGATGACCTCCCCGGCATGAGGCCCCGTGAAATGAACACCCACAACCTCCTGCCTGGAAGTCTTCTTTGTGATGACCTGGACAAGGTAGACTTATATTAATAATATTAATTGAAGCCATGTTAATGATAATTGAGGTCATGCTAGCAGTAATTGAGGTAAGGTTTATGATGATTGAGGTCATGCTAGCAGTAATTGAGGTCAGGTTAATGATGATTGAGGTCATGCTAGCAGTAATTGAGGTCAGGTTAATGATGATTGAGGTCATGCTAGCAGTTATTGAGGTCAGGTTAATGATGATTGAGGTCATGCTAGCAGTAATTGAGGTCAGGTTAATGATGATTGAGGTCATGCTAGCTGCCAACATGAGGTCATGGCCACTAATTGATTGATTATCTAACCTTCATGTAACAACTCCGGTCGTCGATGTTATTCTCGGCCACGGTGTATTCGAGGGGCTTGTAAAAGGCATGGTAAATCTCTACGCCCTCAACGCCATAGGTGGCCTGAGCCAGTTCCTCCGACATCCCTACAAAGCCGTACTCGATGGGGGTAAAGACTGTCGTGGGAACCTGGTGAGACGACCACGGTGTGTTATTTTTTTTTTTGAAATAATTAGATTTCGTTTGCTATTTATTATTTATGTATTGAAATGTTTGGAATAGAAGCAGCAATTTGTTTTATATAATAATCACGTGACGAGTAATTTTGTTACAAACATACACTAGTTGACCTAGTGCATTACTCTATTATTACTATTATTAATAATAATTATTATTGTTATTATTAAACTAATTTAATTAAACAACGTAACTTCGAATAATTTTATAAATTAATTATATCTAATTATGTCTCAAAAGAAAGCAACGACCGACGTTTTCGTAATCCATGTGCTCCAGGGAGACCCGAAACATCCTCCTTGCCAACAGCTTGCCTGCCCTCGTCGCCACCGGAGTCAGTTCGATGCCGTTCTGGAAATTGAGGACAAATTTTGGATCGTGAAATCTCTAATTTAGCATTTGTGAGTTAGGTGCGACCGATGAACGTAATGCCAGGTTTTTAATTGTAATTGATAAACAAAAATTGATCTCCCTCTCTCCTGGCTGAAGCCGTCTTCGGTCATGGTTGTCTTCGTCCCCGATAAACTGTACCACCATCATCATCATCATCATCATTACCACCAACATCATCACAACCACCATCATCACCACCACCAACATCATCACAACCATCATCATCATCATCACCACCACCAACATCATCACAACCATCATCATCACCACCACCAACAACATCGTCACAACCATCATCATCATCATCACCATCAACATCATCACAACCACCATCATCATCATCATCATGCACTCATCGAACTCCAACCTGGAGAATATCCCCGATGGCGAAGATGTTCGGCACAGAGGACCTTTCCCTCTCCTTGCCGTAGTTCCCGATGATGCACCCGTCGAAATCCAAATTGACGCCCACTTGCTGGAGCCCGATGTCGAGGTTTGCAGACGCCGTCCGACCTTGATCAATGATGACGACGATGATGATTATGATGGTGGTAGTGGAGTGATGATAATGATTGCGATAATTGCGTTAGTGGTCATTAGCTAGTGGTGATGGTATTTTCAATTAAACTAAACCATTAGCGAAGGCCGTGACGACCAGATAGTGCGACGGCATTATTAAACATGACGAGCAAAGATGTCATCGTGGCAATCCACAACAAACCCCTTGCATTAACAAACCGACAGCTGGTTAATTCAAATCAATCAGCAAACGCACGACCCAAACAGCAACACAAGGGACTGTCAAACCGACCGATGGCCATTAGGACGGTGTCGAAGATGTCGCTGTTGCTCCCCGTGTCGCTACCTCTCCAGGTCACCTTCACCTTCCTGCCCGAGCGCTCGAACTTCTCTGGCATCGTGTTCAGCAGGAACTTCGTGCCATGGCGTTCCATGTTGTCTGTGACGAGCTTTGCCATTTGCTGTGGAAGACGATGATGATGATGATGATGATAATAGTGCTGGTGATGATGATAAGGATGACGATGGCGAGAATGTTAATGATGATTTATTATAGTCCTTCCACTAAGGTAGTGATGGTGATGATGGCAACGAGCATCATGTCTGGAGTCCAATTTTTAAATTTGAAAACATCGTGACGCAAATTAGTGACCCATCAATAGACATCCACCCACACCCATCCACCTTGTCGAACTTGCTCAGAGGTATCGACCTGGCCATGACCGTGGTTGGAAAACCCAGACCCTGTAGGAACCCTGCCACCTCTAATGAGACGTCTGATGGTCGAAGTCAAGGAAATTTGTCTGACCTCTCATTATGTTGATAATCATGATGATGATGACGACGACGACAATGATGGTGATTATGATGATGATGATGTGTAACGTTTTGTGATGATGATGATGGTGTTGATGAAGATGATGAGATGATGATGATGATGAAGATGGATATGACAATGATGATGACAATGATATAGATGGTAACTATTTTTCATCCCTCTAAATAAGGATACATCCAGCTCCGATGCATAACCTGAACAGGGAAGATGTAAAAAAAAAAGGAAACATGTTAGCATTCAACAAGCTCTCATCACCACCTAATTAGTAATCACTTTATAATCAATTTATTATACTAACAATCAATATTAATATCATTCATTAATTAACTAATAATAATAATAATAATAATAATAATAATAATAATTAATGCCAGCAATAGATGTCAATTATATGGCAGTTATGCCAGACTCCAGTAATGAGTCATTGAATATTTTATAATACAAAAATAAATAAAAACCAGCCCCAAAGAATATCGGTCGCATTTAAAAAATTTTCTGAATTTTTTAATCGAGTCGTGACATTATGACATCGTCGCGACGACCGCAGACATCGACGCCGACATCCTTACGTTTTTCCCGGCGGAGACTTCCTCCAGAAGATGTCGTCGCTCGTTATGCAGAGTTCCTTAGCACCTGGTACCTGTTGTCGGACGTTGGATCATGAATATTCATTCATTACGTAATCATGATTATTCATGACTTTTTATAATTTTATTTTATTTTAGTCTGATTTATTTTATGCAATTTAATTGTAAAAAAAAGTAAAAGTAAAGAAAGTAAAGCCCACGTTCGGTATCCTGGGCCTCTTTCCCGTCGCTATGACGATGTTTTTGGTCTTCAAAGAAATCTCAGTCGCCTGCAAACACGAACGACTCAACGAAATTTTTCTACGACCTCGACTTTATTACCTTATAATTAATGCCTTAACAACTAAATAAATGATAATAATAATAGTAATAATAATAATAGTAATAATAGTAATAATAATAACAATTATTATTACAATAATATTATAATATTATTTATATAATATAATAATAATATAAAATATTTAATATAAAAAATATAATAAATTAATATTATAATAATATATATTATAATATATTATTATTATTATAATATAATATAATAGTAATAATTATATTATATTATTATTATTATTACTATTATTGTTATATTATTATAATAATAATAACAATAATAATAATAATAATAATAATAATAATAATACTAATAATAATTGCCTGTGGACTCTTGTTGAGACCTGGCATCATTGACTTTCCAGCCGTTGCGGTTGTGTTGAATGAATAAATAATAATGATAATAATAATGATAATGATAACGATAACGACAACAATAATAATAATAATAATAAATAAAGTCGAATAAAGTAGCCAAATAAAAACATGTTTCAAGGCAAACAACAAATCCCTCATGAACGTTGATCATTTACTCACTGTCTCCCCTGATTTCAGGGTGGCGCTGACCGTGTGGGAGTCCGTAACAAACCCCAGGGCGTTTATGTACTTGACCTTCCTGATGGATATTCAAACGGGTCATTTAATATTCATGAGCGAATATGTTAATTCAATCGAGGTGTTTAATATTCACAAGCGAATATGTTAATTCGATCGAGGTGTTTAATATTCATGAGTGGATAAAATATAAAATCGCGTTCGCTAACATTTCGACAAGCTTGACTCGATGCTTGAAGTTGAGGGACCTCACATAGTTGTTGATGTTTGTCATCATCTGTTCCCTGAAATGATGATGATGATGATGGTGATGATGGTGGTGGTGGTGATGGCGATGATGATGATGATGATGATGATGATGATGGTGATGATGATGATGGTGGTGATGGTGGTGGTGATGGCGATGATGATGATGATGGTGGTGATGATGATGATGGTGGTGGTGATGATGATGATGATGATGATGAGGATGATAATGATGATGATGGTGACAATAAAGGGCATGGAAATGAATGATGACAGCGATAATCAATAAGCAACAACTTCTATAGATTATTTTGTCGTCTCAAACTGACCAATCATGGGCGGTGTTGTCGGGGACGGCCCAGCCATACTTGCTGGCAGACCTGAGGGTACTGCCCACAAGGGAGCCCTGGTGGCAGAGCTTCTTTGGAATGCACCCCACATTGACGCAAGTCCCGCCCAGACCCCACTTAGTCCCTTTGATTGTTTTATAAAGATTCAGTATTTATGTAATTACACACATATTTATGTATCCATTTTTTATTGTTGTTAATGTAATCATTGTAAATAATTAATCATTAATATTAATCATTCAGTTTGCATTGTGTTGTAATTCAGATGGTTTTTTTTAACGGGCACTGCCTTCAACAATAGCCACAACAATGCCACAACGAGAACGAGCGTCAATTTAAGTGTCAAATGTCATGTCGTCGAGTACACGTCCTGGAATGACCTCTAAAATTCCTTTTGTTTTAAAGTGTCAAATTCAAAGCCTTAGCAGTGCATCGGATTGAAGAAATAAGAAATTTACTCAAAAAAGTAAATAGAATGTCTGCAAAACAAAATTAAACAATAAAATGGCAAAATGACATAATTCATAATTCAATCATAATCATAATCATAATCATACACATCCACAACCATAATCATAATCATAATCACAATCACAATCATATACATCCACAACCATAATCATAATCATAATCATAATCACAATCACAATCACAATCACAATCACAATCACAATCACAATCACAATCATAATCATAATCACAATCATACACATCCACAACCATAATCATAATCATAATCACAATCATAATCATAGTCATAATCATAATCACAATCATAATCATAATCCTAATCACAATCACAATCATAATCATACACATCCACAATCATAATCAAAATCAAAATCAAAATCAAAATAACAATACCAATCACAATTACAATCATAATCACAATCATAATCATAATCATAATCACAATCATAATCATAACACATCCTCAACCACAACTCACCCAACGGAGATGGTGTCACATAATCCAAAACAGCCACCTTTTTCCCAAGTGCAGCAGCTGAAGACAAAAAAAATGCAATGAAGAAATCTCTCGTGCTATGCACATGACACATTACAAATTAACTATTATTATTATTATTATTATTAAACCTAATTTACTAATTACTGCACACTGTCATCTTTTTTCTATTTTAAATCATAAGGATGTGAAATGATGAAATTAGAAATACACATGGCACATTACAAATTAACTATTACTATTATTATTATTATTATTATTATTAAACCTAATTTACGAATTACTGCACACTGTCATCTTTTTTCTATTTTGAATCATAAGGATGTGAAATGATGAAATTAGAAAAACATTCTTTGCAAGATTTTTGTTTCAAATTAATTAAAATAAAAATGTCAAATAGGCAGTGTGTCCCACCTTCCTTGGCACAGGCCAGTCCACCAGAACCACCTCCAAGCACCACCAGGTCGTACTCGTGGTCTTTAATGAGAAGTTACTAAGATTAAATACTTCCAGGCAAAATAGTGTTTAGTAATTTTAGTAGTATTGAATAAGTAATTCGTGACAAAAAAAATATTAGTAATCATTACAGTTTAAGTAAATAATTGAGGTGAATTAAAAGTTCAAATGCACGGATTTTACGAGTGAACAATCTCACAAAGTAGCACCAATTAGATGATGAAATACTCATTACGCACCATCTAGAGACGATGAGCTGTACCATCTCGAGATAAAAACGTTAGAATTTTTATTATTTAAAATTCCCAGCCGAGAAAACGGCCTCCAAGCAAGCCCAATCATGCTCTATTTACAAAAAAACTCTTCCTATTGAGATCAACCTTGTCGAAAGGCGGGTCGATATTAAAAATGGACTTTTTGTGAACATTTTATGATGTACTTCATAATTAACTGAATATTGAATATTTAGGTGCGTTATAAAAAAATATATAATTATTACAGCATTAATTTTTGTCAATCTTTAAAGCCTCTGGTAGTCATTTTCCTATGGTTTGAACTGCATTATAATGAGCTTCTAGCTTCGTTACATCATTCACGCATTTTTTTAAACGAAACTTAATCCAGTTAATTTTGTACCGTTTTCATTGTATTTATTTTCAATTTCATACTCTGTCACTGAATTTCAACGACTAGGTTGACCAATCACCCAGTCCGTTTCAGAAATGAGGTTAATGCTGCTAAAAATAATCGGGGATCCGCCGTTAAAATGTTTGGGGTCTGACGACCTAAATACAAAAAGTAGGTAATTTAAAGATATTTTGACGGACCTGAAATATTCTTTGGGAGCCGGCCTTGTGACACTGCAGAGCTCTTAGCTTTCGACATAGCCCCGTTTCTATTTACCGAAGTCTCATTATGTGCAAAAATTCGTACATAAACCTCAATCGAGAATAATTTGAGAGTTGTTTGAAAACAAAGATGACGTTGAAAATAATGGCCAAAAGCAAAATCCTTTAAATTGATAATTAATGACTAACAGGCAAACAAAGGTTAAGCTCTAGAAATCGGATTGAGATGAGTCCTTTGGTTTTTAATTCCCAGAAGCGAATAATTAGCGAAAGTCGGCGGAGTGCGGGAGATGCAGCGCCGGATTTACCCAGGTGGAGGTCCCGGGGTACGTTGTGGTGGCGGAGGCCCGCAAGTCTCTACATCAGTCCTGTTGCCCACCCTGACGAGCGAAAAAAAGATTTCTTTGGTTGGTGGAAACCCATGTGCAGTGGAACATCCCGATCATGCCTATATCCGGAACTGGGGAGGTGTGTCCTCAAGACTAAGCCTTGATTTCGTAAGATGTCGGCAAACAAATAGACGGCTCCGACCTTGAGAGAGAAAAAGAAGGAAGCAAGAATATCATCATCATCATCATTTGCTCAATCCGAGCGCCTCCCAGGCACCGAGAAGTCCTTGAAAGGCCGGCAGAGTTGTTTTGACTGACCGAACTCTGTTTTTCTTTTCCTCTTACATATTCTCTCCCCCTTCCAACGCATAGTGAAACCAACGACTGCACCAGATGCGACTCTCACTGCCAGCTGTTCTGCCTCATCAGAATATTAACGAGTAGTAGTAGGATTAGTCATAGGGACATGTACAACGCTTGTATCGTGATTCGAGAGATTTATTCGAGAAATTACGTGATTTTTGTTCTATATTTGACTACTAGATATCTTAAAGTTAGGGTTAAACTGTTTCTGGGATTTGTGAAATAGCGAAGCAACCCAAGGAACGGGGAAGCTGTCACCTACTCATGAATATTTCATACCGGTGTTTGGGTGACTCATCGGACCGCTTGACGAACGTGAAAAGATTTTAAAATTAAATCATTCGTTCACAATTTATTAACTTCACACGTTCGTAAGCGCCACTCGAAATAAAAATAACACATTTTTTGATCGCTTTTCTCCGGTAGAGATATTGAGTCAGCAAGGTATACTACAGACAGCATCCGTCCAGCGTGGAAATAATACACACAACTCAGGACCCTGGATGTCTAGTATAATAGGGCCGGCTTTGAAGCTTGGGCTTTTGGTATGTCGGTCATAAGGATCTTTTGGTGCTTGGGGACTGTGGAGGGGCAGTCTATGCCTTAATTTGACCAAATACAACCTTACTGCAATCTAACGTTATAAGACTGTGTGACTGAGGTGAGTAGTTAAGATTGAAAATGTTCTTCTATAGACTGAGAGTGTGACAGTATTTGCAGGTTGGTCTTGGCTATGCACCATAAATAAATATATAAATAAATCATCCAGGGAAATTATGAAAGTTGTACCCTTGATTGCTTGAGACAGGATTTCTAATCGAGGCACTTTGTTAATCAGTGATGTGACTGCTAGCAATTTCATGACCAGCCATGGGAGAGGATGTCTCTATCGACTTAGGTAATTCCACAGAATTAATAACACCATCACAAATCACTTATCAGACTGGCCTGGTGACCATCCTGGGTGTCTCAGCAATCTATGCCACAATCAACATAATCTGCATCTGCCTAGTAGCCATGTGCCTTATGTGGGTGGCTCTGAAGTACCTCAGGTTGAGAGAAGAAAGGGATAAAATCAGTGAAATTGTTGCTCACAGATTCTGGAAAGAGGAGAACCAGATTGCCTGCCTCTTCCATGTGTTGGCCAAAATGAAAGAAGCCACGGTCTTTAGGGATATTACGGCTTACCACATTCTCAGCTATAAATACAGGACAGACAATGGGGTATATTCCCTCAATCAAGAAAATGAAAATGATGGCAGTCATCTTTATCACCAGGCATTTTTGGAGAAGTCTCTCCAGAAAAGACTGAATGTATTCTTGATCCTCAAAAAGATTGAAAGGTTGTTTTTCAGTCTTACTCTCCAACTTCCCCAATCCAAAAAGTGCTCTAAGCAGGTATCAAGCACAGTCAGCTCTCCCCTTTTGAGCATTGCCCAAATGACCTCACTGGTGTGGTGTGATGAAAAGGCAGAGGCCATTTTTCGAGTCGTGAGGTTTTTCTCTGGGCCAAGGGCAGCCATTGATCTGATCAGAAATCACATGAGGGATAACGACCTGGAGACTTTAGTACTCTCACGCATCCCTTATGTGACGAGCCTGTTTCTGGGACCAGATTTCTCTTTTATCCTCAGGGATCCTTTCCGAGATGCCAGTTTCCTAAAAGATCCTGTTATCCAGACCTTGCTCAAGAAAATTTACCAGATTGATAAATTCTTTAATGAAAACTACCAGAGACTCGAATCTGTCAAGGAAAAAATAGTTTCATTTTACCAGGAGGCAAGGGAGTTATCATTCAAGAACAAACTAATCTTTTCCAGAGCTCACTTCCCCGATCTCTCAACAATTCGCAATGGTGGGCTGGCAGGACGATTCCAAGAATGCATTGCATGCCTGGTCCATCTGTTGAGGCTAATGAGCTATGGAAGTAATGTAAAAAAGATGGAATCTGATGAGAATTTTGTACCATTTCTTAACAATCTCATGGAATTGATAGAGACTTTGTCATTGGGTTTGTCAGATGACCTTGCCACAATCGAGAGGACCTGCAGCAACATAGTGTCATGCCTCAATGGTCTCACTTCAGAACACATTCTCACTGACAGAGAGTTTACGAAAGCCAAGCTCGAACTGATTGAAAAAGACTTGAAAAGCCATGTCAAATACCTAGCAAGCAAAAAATCTGAACTGAAAAAAGATCTTACAACTGAAACTTCTTTGTCTCTAGAATTGGGTAAAATTCAGAAGGAGGAAGAACCGCAGCCAGGTCCAAGTGGAATTAAAAAAGTGGAAATTTTTTTGCCTCTGCTCCCGTTGAAGGAAAAGAAAAGTGAAACGTCGGTCACAATAGATGTGATGGAAGAAGACAGCGATGAGGACCCATACTGTGAGACCAATGTCTAAGTTTTGTGGATCTGCCAGCTAATTGTTGCCATTCCGAAGAAAATCCTTCTCCGTGCTTTGGAAAGTTCGCTCGAAACAAGGAGGATTTGGTAATGTTTTAAATCAAGGAAGTAGTGTTTTTATTGAACATTTGTATTGTCGTGATTTTTATACCCTGCGAATTAGTGATAGATACCTGTATTTGTTTCGGCTCATATCCATCCATTTCGTAAATGCTTTTTTAAATCTCACAAGTTATGATCAATAACTTTTTGCTGTATTTCTTTTATTTTGCCTGCCACTTGATAAGTAAAACTGCACTTTATCTACATAGACTTTGATCTGGTCCTGCAAGTCCGATTTTATAATTCATTTCCTTGTAAAAATCGATTTGTTAGCAAGCACAAGTAGCTTAAGAAAAGTACTTAATTGTCGGCATATCATATGATGATCATTTCCAGGTGTTATTTCATCTTTCTTTATTTTCATTTTCAATTTCCTAAGAGGCTTTACTGGTAACAGCTTGTACAAATTATTTTATTTTCTTAAACTTTCCTTTTAGAGACTTTTGTTTCTTTAAGCAAGGTTCCAACCGACTTGCATGAGTTTCAACGCTTACCTTTTTGTGCTAGCCAAGCATATAACATACTACCAGCAAAACCCATCATAGGTCACTTACGATACAGTCTTGCGATAGTTACTTAAACCAGTGCATTGATTTCTACTGTTACAACTCATAAAGCGTTTTCACATAGTAAAATGTACAGCAATCAGGGATTTTATTATGCATTTCAAGGAATGACACCGACATAATCGTCTTGTTTTCATCCGCGTTCCGGCATTAGGGATGCGCGAATCCTTGATTTTGTTTTACTCGTTACCCAATTCTTTGCAAAGCTAATTTGTACTGGCTAATTATTTATTATTTAAGACTTTATCAATATGAATCCGCGTACTGTTACACGATCAGATATTTTTGCTCCGAAAGAATGGAACTCGGTGTTCATACTTTAATTTTATTTAACACGAAAGGGAATAATTGATATTTTCCCTAGCCTGGGCATTTACTATTTGTGATTTTAACTGCGAAGAATAGGTAAAGTATTTTTATTGTATTCGTAACCCCTTTTACAGTTTCGTTGTCTGTTGGAAATGGCATCGTAGTTGTAGATTTGTACTTGTCGGCATTTTCTACTCATATCCATGACCGTAGATCATCGAAGATAGCGGGACAATCTTGAGTACTTCCTCTGTACATGAAGGCTTCACGGGCTGTCTCGAATAGAATTAACATTTGAAGAAATAGGATGCTGTACCTGATTGCTGTCGCAAACTTGAGAAATTGTCGTCATTTGAATTTTTTCCAACTCGGTCGTCACACGATGGTATTTTTTATTAATTCTCATCACCACGGAATAGTAGAGTTCGGATTACTCGTGTCAGACTCGGGTAGGCCCGTATTTTAAACCTTGTCGCTGTTGTTGTTTATCAACTTGAATCTTATGTGATCGTTTCTTATTTTTCTAATCCAGAAATAATTGTATCCCCGAAAAGCTTTAACAACTGATCAATTAATTTCCAGTTATGCGAATCTAGTCACTCACTCACCTCTGGCATTCCATAGTCATTAAATGCCGATGTTTTTGCCACCCGTTCAGAGGCTTTATTTTGCAAGATTTAAGTAGTGACTAACAATTTCACAAAATTTATATTTCTTACTCTGAACTCAGCCCAAAGACTTTCTATTGTATCTACCTCGCTACTTTAGCGGACTCTGACTGTATCTCGTGTTAGCGAATTTGGTTTTATTCATCACTTTTTTCTTTTCTTTTTTGTTCTTTTTTTGTTCTTAGATTTTTACTTCTATTTTCAAAATTTCGAAAGGAGAGTCTTAATCTTCAATCACCGACTGACTATGTTCCTTTTCACGATGTCATCAGATTATCATTCGAATTGGACTCTAGAGAAGTCTTGTAGACAGCGCGTTTTTTACTGAACGGATGAATGGTTTGATATCGTGTGCAACCTTTCTGGTATAAGTGTTTTCTTGCACGGTGTTAATATAATATTTAATCATAATAAAACCTGTTGCAACATTTACAAGTTGTAGTCTGCTGTTTAAAAAAACAATCGTAAAACTGTAATTGTTTTTACATGGATCTTCAAATGAGATGAGATGAGATTGCTTAGGTAAGACAAAATGATATTTACTAGTCAAGTACGATTACAAGGTGAGAGATACAAGTTCTATATTCTATGTCCTACTAAGAGAAAAATATCCCCCAGTCTTTCTCGTGGCTATGAATCGTCCCGAGATTCTGAGCAGCATAATTGGACATTTCATATTAAATGATCTTTCTGATTTTACCGGTACTCCACCGTTTGTTTCCATCAGGAAAACCATTAAACTCATTTCTAGAATTCATGACCATATAATAGCATTGAATGTGTCTCATTCAGTACAAATATGACAGCACATGTTTTGAAACCATTCGTGAATAACACCTAATAAAAAGGTGAACCTTCAGGAATAATTAGAGGCCTTGTGATTTAGATTTCGAGCTGTAAATAGACTGACTTCTATTGCAAGCCGTTGTAAACATTTTTAGCGAGCGCAGTCTCTGTATTAGTTGCAGTATTGACTGGCAATTCCAATCATTAAAATAAATAGATTTGAATTAATCGGTAAATTTTAATAATAAAAGTATGAAGCGGTTAGTCATTCATCCCTTTAGTTAGATTTCATATTTGTCAATTTGTTATTTTATCCATTATTCAAGGGAATCCCCCGAAATCTTTTTTAACAATTTCTTCGATACAAGAGGACCGACGGCACCTCTTTTCAACTGCTCCAAATCGGGAGTGGCGATTGCCTTGCTGACGTCATGACTTACTCTGAATTATTCGTAACTGTCATTAGTCATTCGACATAGCTAGGTGTCACACAACTGAGTAATTGAGTCAATGTTCAAAGCTTCATGAACCTCTAAATAATTAGCCCAAAAGTCTAGCAGTCATCTAGTCTCTCTCTCTCCCTCTCTATCTCCTGCATCTGAGTATTTACACCGGAACTTCCTCAGAATCAGGATACAATGTCGCTGTTGATTCTTCAAATGTGGTTGTGATCAAAGTCTGGGCCATTTGTGTTTATTTCTCATTGACTTGGTAGTCAAGCTTTTTTTTTACGACTTTCAGTACAGACAGGATCACACTTCGTGACTGCGCTTAGTTTGATCGAGTCGTTTCAAGTTGGATAAATTTTATTGGAGTACAAAGTGCTAAAAAGTATTCGAAAAGTATTATCAATTACAATAGTAGTAATAGTCGAGTTTTTGAAAATATAAATGTCTCAAAGTATGACAGAAGTTGGAGTGTTCGGAATTCTCGTCAAAGATTTGAGGTGAGAAATGTTCCGTGTTTAACTTTCAAAATTATTTATAAAAAAAAAGAAGAATGAATGAAAGAAAAAGAGAAAAGAAAACATTTTCAATAACATTGGACTGTAATTAATGATAATAATAGTAATAATAACAATAATAATAACAAATAACAAAAACAACAACAATAATAAAAATAATAATAATAAATAGTTAGTAGATGTCAGACATAAGTCATAAGTGCAGCAAAACAACTTCATTTGCTGGAGATGTTAATTTTGGACATTTCCCAGAGTAATTTTGGTCGATAATTGTTGATATTAAGCGCTGACTGGGGAGAAAATACCGCTTAGTACTGTGAATGTGCTCGTCGAAATAATAACAACAACAACGGCGACGACGACGACGGCGACGACGACGACATCGACAACAACAGCAGCAGCAGCAACAACAACAACAGCAACAACAATTGTTGGGACTTTCGAGTTGAACTCTTAACTCTTAACTTCTTAAGCGACATAACTGTACTGCACTGTTCGTCACAACAATAACATTAACAATAACAACGACGACGACGACAACGAATTCCATGTTCCAAATAATCAATCCTGTTATTATATAGTTGAAATGGAAATAAAATTAATTACACTTTAATATTGTTAAAAGCTAATCAATTATGAAATTATATTAACAAGATTATCAGTTTTTAATTAATTAATCCGATAATTTGGTTAAAGTAAATAATGATCCATAAAATGCCATTTCAATGAAAATGATCGCATTTCGTTTTNAATAACAATAATAATAACAATAACAATAATAATAATAATAATAATAATAATAATAACATATTAATAATTATTAATATTATCATCATTATATATTACATATAATGTAATAATTAATTATAATGTAAATATAATTGGTATATAATGTTGGAATATTAATAATTTTTATTATTACCATCGTTATTATTATTATTATTATTATTATTATTGTTATTATTATTGCTATTATTTTTTTTAAAGAGATAAATTGTTAGAATTCAAAGCATTCATTGTCTCGATTTTCGTTCCAGCTGGTACCACCCGGATTGCACACGGCACATAGCAGAGAGTCTGCTCATGCAGAATGGACAAGAGGGTAGCTACTTGATCAGACCCAGTTCCTTGCCCGGAGAGATGGCGGTTTCTGTAAGGTTGGTGAAGATTTTGTGTTTGAGTGCCTCGTGTAAATCAATGAAACGCCTGTGAGAGAGTACTGTGACCGCCCAAACAACTATGTAAGTCCTCTTCCCAGAGCGCTCCCTGAGGGTACAGGCAGGTTTGGAAACAAGACACCTAACGACTGTTGCTCTTTACTGTCGCGTGCTGAAACGCAGCCCTCTGAACTAACTTGATTATTGGAATTTAGAAATAATTTTATGATAAATTAGCAATAATACAGTATTAATTAATAGTTATAATAACGATAATGATGATGATAATACATAATTAATTAATAATAAAATAATTATTATGTATTTTATACCATAATTGATAAATTTAGCACATCCAGGCAACTAAATATATTAAGGTTTTAATGTCATTTCCACAGAAAATGATTACATTGTTAAATCGAAAGATGATTGCTAGTAATTATTGGAGCTAACGAAAATTCAAAACGGGTTAGGGTTAGGGTTAAGGTTAGGGATCTAGGGTTAGCTAGGGTTAAGGTTAGGGATCTAAGGTTAGCTAGGGTTAGGGGGTACTGGCGGAAACTGTTGGTACACGTCCGTGATTTGGCCAGCATTCAATTGAGACTCGTCAAACGTTTATTACACATTACACATTACTTAATGGTTTGATTATCGTAATTAAAGTATTTACATATTTTGTCGAAAGGAGCAAAGATTCCGTCAAGCATTTCAACGTTGTGTGGAATGGACAGCAGTTTGTGTTTGGCTTGGCGACCTTTTCTAACAGGGAGGAATTCCTCGGTCACTTCCAGAAGCAGCCCTTTATTGCCGGAGACTCTGGTAAGTGGATCAAGCGGATGATTCATTTGCTTCACATCCATCCATTCGTCCATCATCATGGCAAAATGATTCTATCTAATGATACCTTATGACGTATTGCAGTTCTCCACTTATTAAAAATCATCATTTTCATCATCATCTTCGCCAGGCATCACCACGCAGCTCAAGCATCCTTATCCCAGATTGGTCTCGGAACCTTCCACTTACGAAGTTATAAGACTCCATGGCCAATACGGCCAGACGTCTGTCACCATGCCAGCAACACTAGCGGTAAGCGAAGAAACGAATTAATTATTAAATTAGCACGTTTAATTGTAATATTTTAATGAATTTCAACTAAATAAATATTCTTTATCAACAGATTAACTCAAAGTCAGGCTTCCTCACGAAACTCGGCGGTTTTGTAAAGGTGAACAACTCATTCGTCCAGCCGCTCACCCATTCACCCACCCACTCATTCACTCACTCACTCACTCACTCACTCACTCACTCACTCACTCACTCACTCACTCACTCACTCACTCACTCACTCACTCACTCACTCACTCACTCACTCACTTACTCA
>MPNW01000844.1:84899-100535 GCA_011800805.1 Hirudo medicinalis
TCATAATCATCGTCGTACGACAGGTGAGCCTGGTACTGAAGAAGATTCCGGAACCATCCTCGAAGCCGAAGAGGTTCTCCAAGAACCTGTGTTACTATGCCGACTACGAGCAGACGTTCTTCCTGGTAGGACGTTTCGTCCTTGTTTGCGTTCGTTCCCATTTCCGAAGCGATTCTCACTTTAAATGAGAGTGATATGTGTGTGTGTGTGTGTGTGTGTGTTCTGAGTTCGAGGGAATGTGATTTTAAAATCATCGAATTTCTGAACAATTACGACAGACTTCATTAGGCTAGAGTCATTATTCGATGTTGCCGATGGGCTCGAATTCTCTGAAAATGACTTAAAATACCGATCGAATAAAATAACAATAAATTATTAATAATTGGGTGAAATAATAATATTAATTTAGTAATGGAATGTTTCTAAATGATCAGGAAATGTCGCTGAAGTCAACTAAGCGTCGTAGGAACTGGCAGCTCAACTGGCTCAAGTACTTCATGCACAGGGTCAACAAGTGAGCAGTCCAAATCATCCTCAGTCATGCAAAGGACTTTAATCAAATAAACGGATTAATAATTAATAATAATAGTAATAATAATAATAACAATAATAATAATTAATAATTTTGTCATAAATAATTTAACTAATTAACTGAATAAGTAAGGAGGCCTCAAAGTTGGTTTGTCCAACTTCATGAAGGGCTGGGACTCGAACATGGACGATGTTGTGTGTTGTTTTGATGTATTTTCTCGTACATTTTTCAAATTAAATACTTAAATACTTAAATATTAAAAATATTAAATTAAGCACTTAAATACTTGTGTCTTAAGTCCTCTGAAGTATATCTTATAGTTTCAAAGTTTAGCTTCATTGAGAGATTATTACCACTATGTTATTACTATTACTACTCGAACTTATTAACTCGAACTATTTGAACTTATTAACTCAAACTCGAGGTTATTATTATTATTCCTCATTATTAGTCGCAAATACACTTATTTATTTTGCTATTAATTATTATTTATTGGTGATTTAGATTGTCTTCTATGAATAAAAATTGTCTAAAGGAATTACGATATATCATGCCAGTGTNATTAACTCAAACTCGAGGTTATTATTATTATTATTATTATTATTGCTTTATTTTTATTTTTTTTATTATTGTCTGACTTGAGTTTCTCAAGTGCACAGTCCTAACCAAGTTTCTGTTTTGAAACTGATTGAAAACAACATTTGTTGCAACTGGCAGTTTTGACGTTTTTCAGGTCGACCAATGAAAGCTCGACCATGACCTTCGACATCTCCGACAACATGTACCCTCCGTTCTACTTCTACCCGGTGAGGAGCTTTGCCGCCCAGTCTGAATTTCCTCTGTGATTTGGGGGATTGCCTCCGGCGGTCCTCGTTGCTCGCGGTTTCTATATCCCTCGAAACTTTTTTAAGAGTGGTTGTGTTGTTAATCTCTCGACTGGAGCACGAACGTCGTGGACGACAAGTCATTTCCGGTGCTCGAGTCGCTCGATTTTACTTGTTTATCTTATTGTGTTTAACATTCGTTTAGCATCACCGGATCCTCTGCAGCTCGTGTCGCTTTTGGACGACCACCTGGCGATCGTTTTTGGCAAGCTATTTTGTATACGTTTGTTTTTCATCCGTGCTTCTAACTGGCTAGGGAAGCTACTTCTTCCGACTGCATGTGTATATTGTTTCGGAATATTTTGGAATATCAGTGGAATGAATTTGCTGCTTACTTCTTGAGGCCTGTCGAAAGAATTCTAATGCTGAGGTTCACACCTAGGTGACCCGTTTTTTAAAGTTGACCTCGAGAGGTGAGACTGTGGCTCGCACGAATATTATCGCTGGGTGTGGTGAGCGCTCTGGTGACGGTAACATGATGGAGCTTGATAACTTGATGTTATCTCGAAGGTTCATTTTTTATTTTAGTTTCGAGCATTAATTTTAGTAAGTTGAAATTGTGAAAAGAGCAATACTGTTGTTATTTTATGGGAGTTCTTTGCATTGCAAATTGAGTTTAGCGTCCTGTCGTAAACAGAACAACTTTGATAATAATAAATTGACGAGATGTAGCGGATACGAGGGTCAGCATTAAAATGCGAAATGGATTTGATTAATTAAAGGCCTTATATAGTAATCACTCAATTGTAATAAATTTAATAGGCGGTTAATTGATGCGATCCGCATATTTTTACTTTTTAATCGCCTTTTTTATGGACCAACTTTTGGGGCTAGAGCGGGGGAAGAGATTTCACCTTCGTAATCAGGAAGTACATGAATGTTCATGAGAACGTAAATAAATATACGCTGGTAAATGACCAAACATCAAAACAAATAAAAGCCATTTAGTTGGATTAATTAATGTTAATTAATGTTAATTTTATTTAAAATTATAATCACACTGTCTAAACTCTAACCAATGGAAATATTATTTCGTAACTTAGTTAACCTTACTTCAGCGATTCCAATCATGCAATCATACTTTTCATGCAGTCCCATCATCCACCAAAGGTGCGTTCTAGGTAATGCAAAAATAAACTCAGGACGTGTTAACTGATATTTACAAACAAGGCTCCGGTCAAAGCAATAGTAATCAAGGTCATGGGTCATCCCCTCAAGACTAGGCTGTGCACTACACAACCCCCACTCAATGGACATCTTGACTATATGATTTCAATTTCTTTGCCCTGTCAAGAATTTCTGCTGCAATCTCATCACTTTCTTCACTTTGAAAAGAAAATTATATATCTTCAAAATACCCACACAATTCTTTACTTTGTTCCACTATCATATTACTTGAATGGCAGCCCAAAGAAGCCAAACATGTTTTTGTCTCAACATGCACAAGGGAAGAGCAGTTTTCAGCAGTAGCAACTACTTCTGTCCTGGCAACTCTCATTGAGAACAAATCATCAAGAATCAAATCAGAATTTTTGATGGCATTCCTTGTTCATGAAACATCTGAGCTACAAGTCTTGAAGTTCTACTGAACATATGCCACTCTAATCAAACTTTGAATCGTTATCGTTTCAAGATGGATAAGCATGCAAATGGAATAGCGCAAAAACTGTCTGGACAGATGCAAATAAATGAATGTGCACTTTTCTCACATTCAATGCACATGAATAGACAGAGATTGTCAGCATATGGTAAGGAGTCAGCCTTTTTGACATGATAGACCTCACAATATTTTGCTTTCACATGGTAAGAATCCCTAATCTGTTCACAATTGGAGTCATCCGTAAACTTACTGACTTTATGTCGTCTTCTGATTCCATGTAAGTGCCTTACCGAAGGCCCCTGGGCAGTGGCTAAATCGCGTTTTTCTCAGAGGTAGGCGTTTTGGCTCATTTTATATTCCCTTTGGTGGGTGGATTGCTCCAAATCTGGGTGTTTCAACCTAATATGTGTGGGTAGCACAATGTTGCTACCATAAGACGATTTGTGGACAGACAACATCATCATTTTAACTCAAAACGTCAACTAAATCAAATATTTTAAATTACATTTTCTAATTAATGTTTATGTGCTTCCCTTGCCTGTCACAAAAAAAAAACAAAAAACAACTTGTTTTATCGCTCTCGCTCGTGCTTACTTAGATTTATTTATAAGATTTAGTTACGGTCATGTCCAAAATGTTTGAACCACTGCTCGTGGAGCGAATTGAAAATATTGTCAAGACTTCTCCAGACATAGAAGCAGATCGGTTAGCTCAAGAACTGATTAAACAGTATCCCGAGGACTACGAATTGCTTCCGAAGAAACACTTCAGGTCATGCGTAAAAAACGTACAGAAAAATGTTTCGAAAAAGTTTCAAAAATTACAAATGAATGAAGTGAAAACTCCAGACTCTACGTCCTTGAAAAGAGCAGGAGAAGCTATCCAGTCACCGTCGAAACGCTTAAAAACAGACGAAAATGCCGACTTAGAGAATTCAGATTCAAATAGGGAAAATACGGGTAGATCAGGAAAGAAACTGAATCTGAAAGATTTCCTTAAGAAACGCCAGGAGAAATTGCCGGATAATTTCACTATTATACATCCTACTGAGAACTTCTCCAATTTGGTTGGACTGGAGGAGGCGTTACAAGATGTAAGAAACTGGATATTTTCTGAGGACTACAATCAACTCCGCTTAAGAGGACTTCTGATAACTGGTGCAGCTGGTTGTGGCAAAACTCTTCTGGCAAAGGCCATCGCAGGAGAGAAAAATTGGCCGATTCTTCGCACTACGGCTTTTGACATCTTTCAGGGTTCTGCAGAAGACAAGATGGGCAACATAAGAAAGTTATTTGCTCAAGCAGAAAACCTTGAACCATGCTTTGTGCTCATAGAAGAACTCGATGACATGAGCGGCAAGGGTCAGGCAGGTTCTGACCAAGGACGGCAGGATGCAAACGTGCTCAAGAGGTGCATCGAGGAAATCAAACCAAACTCTGGAGTTTTCGTGATCGGAACTGCACACAGGCTCGAAAGTGTGGATCTCAAGTTGCGGCTGAACGAGGTTTTTGGAGAAACAGTAAATTTGAAGATTCCTGACACTAGGACCAGAGCCAAACTGCTTGGACATTTTTCTCAAGAGTTGAATGTCTGTCTCAAATCGTCTTTTTTTGGAAAGAGATTAAAGCAGGAGAATGGTGATCAAGACCCAATAACTGAAAACCAGAAAACTGAGGAACAAGAAATAAAAGTTGAATTTGAAATAGATTTTAATGAATTAGCCCAAGACACACCAGGTTATTCGGGGAAAGATCTCATTACTCTCTTGAAAAGAGCAATACTCGTGGTGCTTAAAAGATGCCACAGTGATATGCAGAATGATTCACCAGTGTTGGAGGTCTCAGTAAGACCTGAAGATTTTCAGGAGGCCCTGAAAAAAGTTAAGCCGACGGCCATGAGTGGGGATATAATCACTGTCCCCGAAATCACCTGGAAGAACGTAGGTGCCTTGGAAAACATTCGACAGATTCTGGAGTGGAAGATTCTGAACAGGATAAAACACCCAGAGTTTTCCAAGAAAATTGGGCTATCTATGCCAGTTGGAGTTATGCTTTTCGGACCTCCAGGATGTGGAAAAACCATGATAGCAAAGGCCATGGCCAATGAGGCTTCTCTCAACTTTCTTTCTGTCAGAGGGCCTGAGCTCATGGACAAGTACGTGGGAGAAAGTGAGAGGAACATTCGTAGGCTCTTCCTACGTGCCAAAGAATGCTCCCCTTGCCTCATCTTCTTCGATGAGATTGACTCCATTTGCGAGAAGAGAAGTCCGAATGCCGAAGGTGGTGCCAAAGTGGTTCAACAGTTGCTGGCAGAGCTTGATGGCGTGGCAAGCAGGGACGGTGTTTACGTGATGGGCGCCACGAACAGAATCGACTGTGTCGACGCAGCATTTCTCAGAGGAAACAGATTTGGTACGGCCGTCTACGTGGGCCTGCCCGCTGCCGAGGGACGTCTGGAAATCCTGAAGTGCCTCACCAAGTTCACTCCACTCGCCAAAGATGTCAACCTTGAAGCCCTGGCAAGACACGACTGCAGCAAGAATTTCAATGGAGCTGATCTCATGGAGCTGGTGGAAAACGCAACTACCGAAGCCTGGAGGGAAGCTGGATGTGCCAGCTCGGACCTCCAAGTCTCTCAGGCGCATTTCGAAAGAGTCCTCCTCGGCGCCTCGCCCTCCGTCAAGGAATCTGACTTGAAAAGGTACGAACAGATGGCAGACAAGTACGACCCAAAGCGGAACAAATAAATTTATTTGCAACGCGAGTTTTCGCTTGATTTCTCCGATGGCCGATCGAGTTGATGGAATTGTTATTAGAACCTTCATTTAAGTCGTTTAGTCGCCTGGCCGGTCAGCACAGTTTCGAGGTGGCGTTATTATTATTTATAATTTTTTTTTTAGATTTTTAGATTCTCATAAACATGAATTCAAAACAAACAATCCTTTATTTCTATAATTCTCACTGCTCGATTAATCCCTTTGAAATTAGTTTCAAATGCTTGGAAGCGAGGGCCGGCATTGAAATGCGAATGGGGTTTAGTTAATTGAAGATTAATTTGATGACAACTCAATTATAATTAACAATAAGTTTAATAGATGGTTAATTCATGCATCTGAAAATGCTTAATCTCTGGGTGGTAGGACGATCGACGTGCGTCCCACGTTCATCGCGGTCGATTCCAACGAAGGTCGTATATTGACCGAAACAGAAAAACTAAAGATACAATCACAAATGAATCCAAAGTTCAATCCATCTTCTTTTGAGCACGAGAAATAAAGATCTCCTTCCTAGGTTAACGAAATGAAAAGCGTCAGAGTCGTTGCAAACATTCCCAAGAAATAACCGGCCAATCAGGGAAAAGCTACGTGAGCGCCCTCCTATCATGTGGCGAGGACGAAGAACAAAAACCACACTCGAAGATCCTTTGCAATGGCGTTCAAAGTGAATGAATTCTCCAGTTAAATTTAAAGTGATAAAAAGCATTAGGTGGGAAAAATATCTACAAGCCGGCAGACGACAACAGTCTCCGGCATCTCGAAACGTCCTAAAACGGGAGAACGAACGACGACGAGCAGAAAAAAACACTCCGTTCTTTGCGGGCAAATTCGATCGATTCTGAATAGCCAAAAATAAAAATAAAAATATAAAATAAAACGAAAAAAGGGAAAAAAACGTCTCAAGACTCGAAAAGTTCCTGTCGTCTCTACTCGGGACTAGTAAGGACTCCACGACTTCCTAAAAAGTCTACGTCATTGTCATTTGTTGATTGCACGCACGATCAGAGGTGATTGATGTCCACTGGGGACATGAGGACTTGAGGGTGGATCGGATTCTCCACCCGGTGAACCAGCTCCATGGCTATCGAGTGGTTGAGCCACATCCTCTGCAGGTTTTTGTACCTCTCTTGGCACAGAGTCAAAGGGTTTCCTCTCCTGGAATCGAAGTTGGTTGGTTGGGAAATTGGTATCGGTTTCATTTCGATCGAGAAATTGAAAAAATTAAAGGCAAGAATGTACGCACGCGAGATAGTTAATAAGAAACTTATAACTTCATCATGATGTCATAAGTTGGAGCGGTATAGTCACCATCATCACCACTCGTACATCATCACTGTCGTAGTACTGTTTACTACGAAACCGTCTCACCTGAGCCCCTCGTCAGTTTCTCCATACTCATCGAGGTAGGGCGGTGGAACGAAGCAGGCCTTGTCGATCCCTGCTATCAGCATGACTTGGCAGTCCCTCACCCTGCATAAAGTAGAGATCATAAAATGAGCAAAAGTGAACCGAAGTAAAAATAGAAATAAAATAAAAACAACAAAATGGAATCCAGTAGAGGCAAATCCAACAAAAATTGTCCAGCCCTACCTGAGGAAAATGCCAACCCCTCCACAACAGGTGTAGGCATGGGCCATGGCAGCCCCTATGGTTCTTCTGGCCTCGAACTTGACCTGGCAACAGTAGCTCTGAGAGCAGACGGTCTTGCCACAGACGAGGCATAGGGCGGGAGTCTTGCTTTCGTCGCTTGAGTTCGATCTCGGACATCTGCCAAGAAACGACAAATGAGATGGTGCAACGTTTTGTTTGTTCAGAAAAAAAAAATAAAACAAAACATTTCACGAATTGTTTCGAGAAACAGTTGAACTCACGTGAACACGGATGACTGGTTGATAAGGTCGCTGTAGTTCACTGGAAGGTCAAGGAGCTGGTTGACCTTTCGGGGAAACCTCACCCTAGAAAGGGCGTTGCTCTCTAGCCCCTCCGAGGAACTTTGACCCGGGGTTTGTCGACGCCCTCCTCTGAAACTTACTGCAGAATTGTCGGGGTTTACCATCAGCTCCCTGCACCAGCTGAAATGAAAGATGTACTCGTGTGGATTGACCTCGTGCGCCAAAAACAAATTTAAAGAGCGAGGATTTTTTTTATTTTAGCGAGAATAATGCATTCGCTCTGCATTCGCGTCGTCTTCGAGTGCAGCAGTGAAAATGCATAAATATGAAATTGTTATTTTCCAATAATTTCTTAGAGTTGCACTTGAGAAAGAAAGAAGTAATACACAACTTAAGTGAGCAATCAAACAACGAAAACCAATAATAGATTTAAGTCCTCAGCTCACAAAACTCACATTCCGACACCACGATGACCACAAAGGTCAAAAAACCAGCCTAGCCATCATGAGTTAACAATGGTGACTCCCTAGCATCATGACCATCACCATCATCAAAACCAACATCATCATCAAAACCAACATCATCATCATCATCATCATCAAAACCAACATCATCATCATCAACACGAAATGCAATTCAATCCACCATAATCGTCACCAATTCAATCCACCAACCCGGATAGGATGCTCTGGAGGAGTTTGGACTTGGTGAAGAGTTGGGAGAAGTCTGAGGGGAGGTCGAGGTATTCGCAGATGGACACCAGTTCGTCGCTGCTCTTTTCTGCTCGAGTCCAAGGAGAGATCGGTCGATGGATGAATTAATCAATCAATTAAATATTTAATAAATTATTTAGACTTTTCTAAATATTTAATTAAGAAATATTTAGAAAAATTAATTAAGAAAATTAATTAAGAATATTTAGAAAAGTATAAACATTTAATTAATTATTAAGACTTTCTAAAATTTTAATTAATCATTAAATAATTATAATCAGTAATAACTAAATATTTAATTATTAATTAAGCCTTAAATAGAAGCACAGCGGCCATTACGGGTCGACAAGGACAACTAACGGAAGAGCTCGAGGGGCACGGGCACACCGGTCAGGTAGTGGAAGAAGAGGGCTGAACTTCTGAGGAAGGGCAGACAGGAGACATGGACATGCTTCTGGAGCGTCACAAGGTCCATTGTGGTCGGTGAAAGTCTGGGGAAAGTTATAGGGCAAATAGTTTTTTTGGATGTACAAACAAGATGATATAAATGGCTGATAGTAAGACATTTTTATTTACATCTCTGAAAATCACAATGTAGAGACAACTGACTGACCCCGCCAAAGATCGAAAGTGCTGGCAGATCTCAAGCAACTCTCCGGTGCTCGGACTCTCCTCTGTCTCCATTGGGTCGCCTGTGGAAGTTGAATCATCATCGTCATCGTCATCATCATCATCAATCATCATCAATCATCATCATCATCATCATCATAATAACCATCACCATTATCATCATCATAACCATCACCACCATCATCATCATCGTTTTCATCATCATCATCATCCGTGTTCCGACACATAAGGCTCAAAAGATCGGCCAATTTCAATTGCAACTGCAACACTCTCAACAACTGCAACATCCCCAACAACATTCTCAACAACGACAACAACACTCACCTTCCGATCTCGTCTCCTCCTCGGTCTTCGTGTCGACGGCCAGGAAGATCTGCAGCAGGTGGCACGACAGCACCAACTGGAGCAGGTTCGACTCGTTGACGTGCCCCGTCGGGACCACGATGTTCCTGCCGGAGTCGCTGCCCCCCTCCCTGTACAGGGTGGGCAGGCTGAGGCAGACCGAGACGAGGGCATGGAAGAGGTCAAAGTTCATCAAGTCAGGGTCATGAGGGTTGGCACTATGGCAGACGAGGACTGTATGCAGGGGGGGGGGTGAAAGAAATGGATTGAGATTAATGATGGCAGTTATCAAATTATATTGATTAACTAATCAAAAATATGTGTAAAAATAAATTTGTCTTGTCAATTTTACTAAATTATTATCAAATCTTAATTCAACACATCCTTAGATTACACACGATATAATTAAAATATATATATACACAAAATATATATTACACGAAAAATTATAATCATAATACAAACAATTTATAATAAAATACTAATTATAAGCTGAAAATAATTGCATTGAATTAATTCAAAACAAATGATGACCCACCTGAGAGCAGTCTGATGCAGTTCTTCTTGATGGCTTCCATGGGGAAGAAGTTGCTGGAAACAGCTGCCAACCTGGGTTAAGGAAGTTAATTTATAATAATAGAAATAATAATAATAATATAATAATAATAATAACAACAACAACAACAACAACAATAATAATAATAATAATAATAATAATAATAATAACAACAACAATAACAACAACAACAATAATAATAATAACAATAATAATAATAAAATGGTAACCATAATAGTAATAATGATAAAGCTAATTATGAACCAATTATATAAAAATAGCAATTATGAATGGAATAGATTATGATGAATAGATAGATTGATTGATCGATATGTATTGATGGATAGGCAGATAAGGTAGAAAGATATAATAATAATAGCAATAATAATAATAATAATAATAATAATAATAATAATAATAATAATAGTTAATTTATAATGCACCATTTGCATAGCGTCAGAGGCGCCTATAATAATANATAAGGTAGAAAGATATAATAATAATAGCAATAATAATAATAATAATAATAATAATAATAATAATAATAATAGTTAATTTATAATGCACCATTTGCATAGCGTCAGAGGCGCCTATAATAATAATAACAATAATAGTAATAATAATAATAATAATAATAAAAATAACAATAATAATAAAAATTACATCCATACATAATAGCTGCCAATAATAAATACCTTATGAGATTGCCCATGCACTCGGCCTGTTTGGAGGGAAGGGACCCGAACAGGGGCTTGTCGTCGAACCTCAGGAGGTTCTCTGGTGGAAGGAATTAAATATTATATTATATTATTTTATATTAAATTATATTATATTATTTTATATTAAATTATATTATATTATTTTATATTAAATTATATTATATTATATTTATTGACGTAATTACTATAAATATTATTGACAAAGTTTATTCACTTTGGATAGCAATTATGCACTTACAAGCAGGGAAGTGGTGAGACTATATTATTATTATTATTATTATTATTATTATTATTATTGTTGTTGTTGTTATTATTATTGTTATTATTATTATTGTTATTATTATTAATGATGACAACAACGGTGATTGTAATATGATGATGATATTATATATTATGGATGATAAGGATGACACTTTGATTTAGATAAGGATGATTTGACAGTTACCAGCAGCAAGAATGGTGTGCGAGCAAGTGTTCCACAGTGCCACTGGTACCCTGTCGTCATCGCCGCTGTCCTCGTCCAGGCTTTCCTGAAGTTTTGGAGACTTGATCGTAAGAATGGCTATGACTAAGCACGGCAACAACAACAACAACAAGAATGATAAAAATAAATATAACAGTGAACAATAAATTGCAAGCATAACGTTATAAATTTCTTCAACGATAAGTTGCACTAATGCAAAGTGATTAGCAAAGTTATTGACGTAGTATTTCATACTGCTTATGTGTGGAAGACAACAAAAGCAACAAAAACAACGTCAACAGCAACTACGACGACAGCAGCAATACAAAACCTTGAATGCATCCACTGAAAACTTCTTCAACATGTCCACAATGCTGTCGGAGAATGCCGAGCTATTGGAGAATACAAACGATCGTCATCATCATCGTTGTCGTCATCATCATCGTCATCATCATCACCATAAGCATGTCAGAATAAACAATGACCTGTTGTCGTCTGCAATGTAGTCAAAGATGTACTGGAACCTTTGAGCGACGCCCTCTGCCATCATCTTCGTCACGGTCGACAGCGGACAAGGCACAAGGAAGAAGGACTCGTCTGCCGTGAATATTAATATCGTTATTATCATTATTAATTATACAATAAATTATAATAATATAATATATTATATAATATTATAATTATATTATAACAATGCAAATATAAAAATGCATATTATATTATACTAATATTATAATATTACAATATATTATTATTAACGATCATTATTATTAACGACAGAAACCACCATCATCAAAATCGTCACCTCTAGATTCCCTGTCCTTCTCCTGTCGTATGCTGTTCTCGACGGTCTTGAGTATACCGTCAAGCCACTCCTCCAAGGACAGGTCGACCTTCTTTTCATCACTATCAGGATGAGAACGAGTTCATTCATTCATTCATTCATTCATCCATTCATTCAATCAATCAATCAATCACTGACCAACTAACTTGTTAAGTTTTATTTATTATTTTAACTGTCGAAAACAGTTGATGAGCAGAAAACAGGTGATGAGCTTTACTAACATAATATAACTGTCATCAAAACCAACCAAGTAATAAATGGCAATCAATCGATTGGTCGTTCTGACAGTCAATTATCTAACTAATCAACTAACTAATGTGCATCGAAGACGACGACGACGATGATGATGATGACCACTTGTAATGATTTCTCAATGAGAATTTAACCCCCCATAGTGGGGTGGGGAAGCCATATGGATGGATGAACAAGTGGATTTATAAAAGGAAGAATGAGTGAGTACAACACCCACCTCTCTTTGGATGCCACCAGACTCAGAGGGCTGATCAGGGGCAGCACCGTGTTGGAGATGGTCTCACACATGGGGCAGAGGAATTCGTCCCTCTTGACATTGAACGAATGGCGAGTCACTCGACGGTTTTCTCTCTGCTTCAGGCGTCAAAGAAACTGCCGGGGAAGGAAGGAAGGATGGTGTGGGTTAGAAATGAAGAGAGGAACATTAATAAATTATGATGTATTATTACAATTAATCAATAATGAATTTGGTACTAATTAATAAATCATAAGTTCTGTACTTAAATAATAAATTTATAATCAACTAATTAAATTAACAATAAATTTATAATTAATTAATCACTCAACCGACTATGTCATGGGTGGAGCAAGTGTAGGTCATTTTACATTTAAGTCGTAAACAAACAGGTGAGCAACCTCTTCCAGCAATCAGCATGCATCACATGTCCACAGGTGCTTGTGTGGAGGCCAAAGTTCAAGGTGACATCACTAAACAGAGGGTCTGTGCCCTGAGCCACTTTGAGGTCCAGGGGTTTGCTTCTGTCTGTCGAGAGGACTGTCGATCTGTGATTGGTCGTTGGGGTCATTAATATGATAATTATATCTTAATATTCTAATTATGTTTGTGCCCTCAAAAGCAATGCTTTCAAAGCAACGTGTTTTGTTTTTTGTTTGTTTCGGCAAACAAGTTTTACAACAACAACAACAACAACAATAATGATAATAATAAAAATAACAACAACAACAACAACAACAACAATGTTTACAATAATAACGACAATTTTTAATATCAATTTTCCTAGGCTAATAATTACAATCACCCTGCTGATGCTTGTGCACTATCACCTCAGACACACACAAGCGCAAGTATCGACCAATGCCAAAGCAGATCTTAAAAATCGAGCACCAATCGACCGGCTGTCTCTCACTTTTGCATGTAGGTGCAGTAAACGAGAGCCTTTTCGTTGTGGACGACGTCTTGATCCTCCTGACAGAGGATGCAGGTCTGGCGGCCGATGATGGCGCTGGCAGAACTTTTCCTCAGCCCGAGTGCCACGGGGTGGGTCATGGGTACTTCGGCCGAAAGGGATGAACTCCTGGGGAGTTGCAAGCATTGCTTAGAAGGTGAGTGAGGATTCACAATAATATCAATATTAATAAAAGTTATAATATCAGCAACAATAATAAATTATAACAAAATTAATAATAATAATAATAATAATTATAACAACAATAATAATAAAATTAATAATAATAATTATAATTTGTATTAACTGGAAATGGCTGGTTTTAAAACAGGTAATCAATGTTTTCATGATGACGACGACAGAAATAGATGATGATGATACTCACTCATCCATGGATGACTGATCCATGCTGCTGCTCAAGGAATTCCTAGTGGAGGTGCTTTCAAAGAGCTCCTGATTTTCCTGTTTCCATGTTTGAGAAATTGAAAGGATTCACTCAATTTTACTATTTTAGTTAGTTGTAGAAACTCTTGTGACCGTCTAGGATTTGAACTCCTAACAGAGCCGCACCAAGCAAAAGCCTTAACCATTTGGCTATTGACGTCCAACCGCCACGTCACCACAAAGTCATCACCAATACTTTATCCACTGCAATGTCATCACCAATCCACCATCATCACCTTGATAAAGTTCCTCTGCATTTTGGCCATCTGAGCATGATCTTCTCCCTCCTCTTCTTGGCCTTTTCTGTCGTTTTCAAGTTCTTCTTTCCATCCTTCACGGAGCCCGGCGAACCCGACATGACGTCGCAACCCTCGTCCATCTTCGTCTGACCCCCTCCGTGAGCCAGGGCCAGTGTGCGCTAAGAATTTTTGAATGGGTCGGAAAAGGATTTCTCGTTATCATTGCCAGGAATATTTACATCAACAATTGTTTATCATTGGCTGCTTAGCATTGCAAATGTAGTTCATTTATGTAGAGCCGTATGCATGTGTGACAGAGGCACTTTTTTGATAAACATTTACTTAGAGCTCCTTCCCAGAGCTTGTGTCAGTGGAGGCTGGGTTTCGAAAATGACACGATATGACCGCTGGTATTACCGCTGCATGCAGGAATTCAACCCTCTGAGCTAAAATCACAAGCCATGCATCGACATGCACAGTCCTGTGCATTCATTCCACAGTAATGAAGTTCTAAACCCACCTCATGGATGCTGGCCATCATGTCCCTGAGGGAATTCTGGGCAAAGGGCGGATGGGCAAGGAGGTTCTCCATGATCTGGACGACGCTGAGGGGTGACAAGGAGCCTGGGAAATGCACAGAGGCATAAATCATCATCAACATAGCATTCACATGGTTCATACTTTTAAGACATATAACAACCATGCATTCACCAACATCATCATCACCACCACCATCATCATCATTCTAACTGACCATCCATGGCCTTTTTGACAAACTCGAAGCTCTCGTCTCCTCTTTCCCTCTTCTGCTCCTCTTCTCTCAGTGCAAACTCCATCAGGAACAACACCTGAGGATCGACGATGGCAATAATCAGGCATAATCGCAACGACAATTCTATAATATAACTAACTATTCTCTAGCTACTACAATTACAACTATATGATTCTATAACTAATTACTATAATGAAAATAATAACAGTAATAACAACGATAATAATATATTAACTCTTTCTACAACGATCACTCGATAAACATCGACAACTCCCAACTGTCTGCCCACCCACCTTTTCCAACTGCATCTCAGACCAGGACTTGGACCACCTTGCCGTCGACCTGGTGAGAACCAACCTGACGACGTGCATGAACGCATCCGAGTGGAGCAGGTTCGGGATGTTCTGGAACATTCCAACGAACTCCGGGAGGGGTGCGCTCGGTGGCTGGATTACTGAGGGAGCAATGGATGATGATTGTGATGCAGGGTCGATGACGAAGATTATGATGGAGAGTTGATGATGATCATGATGCCGGGTTGGTGGTTGATTATGATGGAGAGTTGGGTTACATTGGTGACGACACGACGTTGATGACACTCACCTGTGCTGAGTCCTTTGTTCTTCAGGTACTTCTTGACGTTTTCCTCAGACTAATAATAATAATAATAATAATAATAATAATATTATTATTAAATAATAAATAAATATAAAAATAAGTAGATGTTCATCTGAAGGCCATACAATCCACACCCTCAAGCACTAGATTCTTAGTTATCATAGATTCTTTCA
>MPNW01000844.1:102195-140453 GCA_011800805.1 Hirudo medicinalis
TGACACTCACCTGTGCTGAGTCCTTTGTTCTTCAGGTACTTCTTGACGTTTTCCTCAGACTAATAATAATAATAATAATAATAATAATAATATTATTAATAATAACAAAATATCACAATAAGTAGATGTTCATCTGAAGGCCATACAATCCACACCCTCAAGCACTAGATTCTTAGTTATCATAGATTCTTTCAATCAGAATCCCCATGCAAATTAACATCAACATAATATTATTATTATTATATGACAATAATAATAATAACATAATTATTATTAACCAAGGGGGATGCTCACCTTAGCCCTGTTGGACTTGGTGTAGTGGTAGAAGTAGGGGTTGTAGAACGAGTAGAACTCGTCCTTGAGTTCATAGAGACCCTTGCCGAGACCACTGGTAGGTTTTCTGCAAAGGTAAGTAATAATAATAATAGTAATAATAATAATAACAGTAACAACAATAATAATAATGAAATACTAATAATATTATTACGTAATCACATTACCACACATTATTATAATTAATAACTGTCAGTGTAAACATACAAAAGTGAAGAAGAAACCAACTTGAACGTAGCAACCTCCTTTATCAACTCCTCAAGACATTTCTCCTTTTCGGACTGCAATGACCAATCATCATCATCATCATCACCACCATCACCAACGTAGTAATAATCATCATCATCATCTGCAACCCTCCATTACATCCCTCTCTCCCTCCCTGTCGTCCACTCACATTCGAGGTGCACGAAACGGAGTCGAGCAGTTCCGAGTGGGACATGGGTTGGATGCACAGGCAGTGCACGACCTCGTACTTCTGAATGTCGCCGGGGGTCACGTCGCCCACTCCCACTGTGTATCTCTCGCCTGATTGGTCGAACAAACAATTGGGTCAGTTTATAGGTCGAGAGGTAAACGCCATTGGTGTAGGAGAATAGGCATGGGAATCAAGAGATATTACGTTAAGCCAAGTCCTGACAATCTTCTTTAAAATGCAAGAGCATTGATTGGCCTATAAATAGGTCGTGACCTATTAAAACAACCAATAGGAACTCACAGTAGATGTTGATGAGCCAATTGAGTAAGGTTTCTGCCAGGCTGATGACGTGCTTCATGGAGTCGTCAGGGGTGCTCTCTGTGTCGTACTCTGTCCTGTTGCGACGATGTCGTGCATGAGTGTGTAAGTTATGGTGATGATGTTGTTGATTTAGTCTAAAGGCAGAAGCATCTAGGAGAGAGCACTGATGATCATCTAACATTTGGTTAGCTAGAATTTTATTTTATCCTTTGACCAATTCATGCTCACCGTGGCCTCAAAATGATCATGCCCCATTCATAATTTCATCCATCATCATCATCACCAGTGTTACCATCATCATCACCATCACCACTGTTGCCATCATCATCATCATCACCACTGTTACCATCATCATCACCATAACACCGTCATTATCATCATCACCACCATAGCACCATGCAACAACTGACTTGGACCAGTTGATGAGTCCGAAGCTGTGCACGAACTGAACGAGGAAGTCGTTGTTGGGTATGATGGAGGCTGCAATCTGGAAGCACACGTGATCTTGTATGTATGCGTGCGTGCTCGACGTTCGAATAATGATTACAACGGTAATAATAGTGACAAACTAATTATAATAATGACAATAATAATAATAATAATAATAACAATAACAACAACAACAATAATTATTACTATAATAACAACAACAATAATGTAATGATAATGTAATTCCCAGTAAATGCGTCAACTGCAAACATCTTAATAATAATAATAATAATAATAATAATAATAATAATAATAATAATAATAATAATGATACAACAATAATATTAATAACAACAATAATAATAATAACAATAATACAACAACAATAATAATAATAATAACAATAGTAAATGGTGACAAAGCCACAGAAACCTGCAGGAAGAGAAGGTCCTTATCGAACATGGTGGACCTGCACTTGATATTGTGGTAGAAGTAGACCTTTGTGGATGGGAAGTCATGGTAATGATTTGTAAATATGTATGTAATTAATTATGATATTTATAAATATGTATGTAATTAATTATGATATTTATAAATATGTATGTAATTAATTACAATATTTTTAATGTAATTTCTGCTAATATTGATAACAATAGTGATTCTAAAGAGGTTATATTCTCTAACATTATCATTATCACTATCCCTATATACCATACTTCATCATCATCATGGCAATCATGACAATAATCACCATCATTGTAATAATCATCACAACATTCATCATCATCATCACATTAAACATGACATTCATTATCATCATCATATTAAACATGATACTAACCACCATTATCATCATGACATTCATCATCATCATCACCATCATCATAATAAACACGACATTCACCATCATTATCATCGCATCACTCATCATCATCATCATCATCATCATAACCATGACATTCACCATCGTTGTCATAACGACATTCAGCGTAATCAAAATCATAATCACTTGGCTTTGCAGTGAGAATCCATTCCTCCTCCACATTCCTGCATTCACCTGACCCACGAAGACCACAGCCTTCAAGCACGGCTCCAATAGGTCCTTGACGGAAGTCTCTTCCTATTGGAAGAGAGACAATCATCAATACAGAAATGGTTTAAAAACAGCCCAATCGGATTGTTCGGAACTGGGTCAAGTAATATCATTTTTTTTTTAAATTGGCTGGGAGAGCCAACGTCTTAGACCTTAATAATTGCTTCCACCACCATCAACATCATCATCATAACCACCACCCACCATCAACATCATCATCATAACCACCACCAACATCATCATAACCACTACCATCATCATCATCATCATCATCACAACCAAGAGCAGGTGATCAGCTGCAGGCATCATTCACCTGTGCCATGAGTGACTCCAAGAGCTGGATGGTGAAGGACCAGGGCAGAGAGTTGTGGCAGGCAAGAAGACTCGAGAGGAGTCTCGTCAGGGGGGAGTGGATGGAGACAGAGTCTGTCGTGAAGTCCATCCTGAAGCAGTCGGAGCTTGATCCCGCTACTGGAAGGAGTTATCAATTGATTGAATTATTATTATTATTGTTGTTATTAATATAATTTCATATTTAATTACATTATTAATATAATCACATATTTAATTACATTATTAATATAATTACATAATAAAAATAATCATTAATATAATTACACAATAAAAATAATTATTATTGGTGTGAATAATAACAATATAACAATAATATTCACAATTCACTAAATGCGCTCAACAAGTAATCATTCCAAATTCAATGCAGCGATTCCATGCAGGTGTAAATATGTGCAGGTACAAATGGCCGAGAGCATCCAAAGTTTGACAAACTTCGAGCAGTTTCCACTTGCTTGACCGTGCAACTCCGAGACTTGACGGCAGTGACGAGCAGGTGGATGCACTCGACCAGGACTTGACTCTGGAGATGGAATTGGGATCGTTTCCATGCAAGCCGAATCAAACAATCAAACAATCAATCAATCGGCCCGACCAATTTCATCATCGTCATCATTCACTGTCGCCATGAATAACTTCATCGATTTCATCATGACCACTATCATCGGCACATCCAACATCATCATCATCATTGTCGTCGTCATCACCTCGACCAATATCATCACCTTCTTAGCCACTATTATCGTCCATTACCTCCACCATTACCATAATCATCGTCATCATCGCTAAGAGCACAATCATCACCATAATCATCATCATCACCACCATGCTCATGCATCGTCACTCACATCTGACTTGCACCACTCGACGAGCAGTGCATAGACCTCGACCAATCTCAGCTGGAAGTTGAATCCAGTCTCCCACTCTTGCTCGTACTCGATGTGGGCGTCCACCTGCCTCAGGTTGGCATCCATGCCCTAACGAATAATAATAATAATAATAATAATAATATTAATAATAATAATAATTGACCAATTCATTGTATGAATGTGATGACAGTAGCGATTAGTTGATCGAATGATTGATTTATTTTTCAATATCATAACTTGCAAACAGTACTGCAGCTCGTACTGAATAATTTAGAGGCAGAAAAATCAACCCTCTTGGGCTGTTTTCAAAAAATTCATAAAATATTATTATTATTGTTGTTATTATTATTATTATTATTATTTTAATTACAATAATTAGTAGCAACAATGATTAACAATATTTCGATCATATTTCGGGCTGTTTTTAAAAATTCATAAAATATTATTATTACTGTTATTATTATTATTATTATTATTAATATTATTTTAATTGCAATAATTAGTAGCAACAACAGGGTGACAATATTTTAATGGCAGCCTTTCCACCTGCATGAGCTTGAGGATGTCCGTAAAGACCTTGAAGCCCTCCAAGAAATTCCTCCTCAACTTGTCCGACCATTCGTGGGGCTCAGGCTTGACGAGGAGAGCGTACCTGGATTAGGATAAGGTAGGGACAGAGGTCAAGTAGTGCAGCAAATTGATGCAAGGCACCTTATTCTTAATAATAATAATAATAATAATTTTTGTAATATTACATTATAATTTTTTAATATTGCCTAATTAATAGTAATTTTTGTAAATTACTATAATAATAATAATAATTTTTTTTGTAATATTATATTATAATTTTGTAATATTGTCTAATTAATAGTAATTTTTTTTTAGTAATAACCATTCTTGGCCAAAACTGAAACACATAGGTCAGGCAAAAGGTTGCAAAGGGAGAGACAAGCTTATTCGTGGTAAGTAAATGTACACAAATGAATATTTAAATGAATGTTCAAATGAATGAATAAATAAATAAATAAAGCCAAAAAACAAACTTGAGGTCGTAGATTGCAGAGTAGATCCGCGAGAATTTGATGTTCGACTCCTGGTTGTCGAAGCTCATGACGGAAGCATTTTCTGGCGGTGGTGATGATGATGATGGTGGTGATGATGATGATGACGAGGGAATCGTGATAACGATCATCGTTTTTAATGATCAATATTTAATATTTGACGTGAAGTGAATTTAATGCTCGAATAATTACCACTTTAAAAGGACGAATCGACGAGTGTAAATTGCAATCCAATTCTATTGTAAAACACGACGAGGACAAAAAAATACGTTGTTGCAGTCATTCGAATCTGACCTTTGACCTTGAGGGCACACTCCTTGTAAAGGGCATCCAGGATGACCTTCAGGAGGTTGTGATCAGTGATCAACATTCTGGCCTGTTTTGAAGAAACTTAATTTGACTTTGAATGCAACCTACATTACTCCAACTTTTAAATTCAATGGAAACCAATTCAATTCAAATTGCAAAGGGGTGTACAACGTCGCAACAGATCAAACTTTGCAACTTTGCAATGTGCTAAAAAGTATCATTCTTCAGGAAGCACCGGATGCTTGTAAAATTAACACTTGCCGACAAAAACAAAAACAAAAAAAACCAAATAGAATTTAATAATAAGAATAATAAGTTGAAATCAGCATTGGAAAAATTCTATTTTATAAAAGCTAGTGAAGTAAAGCAATGTTTAGTGAAGCAATCTCATTAAGGCAGCTCTCAGTGTCAATTCTACTTTGAATCAGTGACCCACACCCCACCCTCCCCAGCCAATCAGATCAACTCTTTCAAACCTAGGAACCAGAAACAATCAAACCTTAAACAAGCAGATCGCAAATACACGAGGACATCAATCAACTCAGTTCAATCAAATCAGTTCAATCAACTCAATTCAATCAACTCAGTTCAATCAAATCAGTTCAATCAACTCAATTCAATCAACTCAATTCAATCAAGTCAGTTCAATCAACTCAGTTCAATCAAACCAGTTTGTCGTGAAACGATGAAAGTGACAAACCTCCAAACCAATGCCTTGAAACATCGTGGAGCAGCTAAGTCGTTTAGTGCAGAATGATAAGGCAATGAAAAATGGCAAAACGTAAGAAGCAAGCAACGGAATAACCCGACCACTCGGAGAGGCATCGACCGACCTGGAACGATGGAGTGAGAACGAAGCGAACGTACCAGCGAAGGGACCGGAAAAATCTGTATGGAAGCCAGCAGGTAGGAAACCTTTCGATCGTGCGTGTCTTCTGAAACAAAGCCGCCCAAGAGACTCCGGTAGTGCTGAAAATGAATCCTTCCTCTAAGAAAGACGGCCTTAGGAGGTGAGGGTGGATGTGGATGGTACGGAGGAGAAGTTGATCTTGAGAAGCACGTTAGTAGCCAAAAGATGGAGGTCTCAGAGGAAAACTAAAGGTGTCTGATGGAAAGAGACTGAGGCAGTCAAAGAACAGTGGTTCCTCCCTTCGAGGAGTCCTTAAGTGAGGAACACAGAGGAACACAAAGACACAGAAGTTGTCCAAATTGCTGGACTTCTGACATATTACAAGATCAGTCCTACTTAGCGCAAACATTTGACCGATAAGATCTTGCTTTCTTATTTGCTCACGTTGTGACTAAATTTGCCATAAATACAATCAATATGTATCCATGTGTGCATCCACTTATGTATCCAGGTGCATTTAACAAGATGTTACTATCATGACTACAATCAGCATCATCAACACCACAATATTTATTCATCACCATTCCATTTTCCCTGAAGCCGCTCATAGCCGGTGAGTAATTTAAGCAAGGCTGTCAAACACACCTGAGTGTGTTCGCCCCTTGCGCCCCTTACCAAGGCAGCTCCCCTTCCTCAGTTAAGCCTTTCACTCACTCAGCAGATGCAAATGCAATCAGATAAGATTAAAAATAAAACAATCCGAAATCAAGCCATGATGAAGTCATAAAAGCGTAATAATAATAATAATAATAATAATAATAATAATAATAATAATAACAATAATAATAATAAACAATAATAATAATAATAATAATATAAACAATAATAATAATAATAATAATAATAATAATATCAACATAAATAACAACAACATCAAAACCACCGACAACAATCCCACAAAGCCTCTAAGACACCAATAAAGCATCAAGAGCCTAGGAGGTCACAAGAGTGCAAAGGTTACCAGGGACGGTACTGTGAATATCTGGACACTCTCCGAGGTCACGCTGTATGAGTGGTCGTGGTCATCCCTGATGTAGGCCTCCACCACCTGGTCGTACACCTGGATTGCCGCGATGGATGAGTTGTTTTGGGGGAACGAGAAGTTTGAATTTACAGCGGCAGAAGGAAAGCAAGAGTGAGGGAAAGAGCGAGCGAATGAGTGAAGTGATGATGATTATAATTATAGAGTAGTTATTATGAAAGTGTAAATTATGAAAATATTAATTATTCTCACTATTAAATAAAAATATGTATATGTATATTAAGAAGTCAGTGTTACTGGTTAATATCATAATTATTAGCGTTACCTATTTAGCGTTATAACCTATTACTGCGTTATCAATTAGCCTACCGAGTAGTAAGTTGACATTACTTAACATAACTTACAGACTAAATAACAAAGCTGATCAACACCAGGCAATCAAAGTCAATAAGTTCAAACCTTGGTGTAGATGATGGCAAACTCCCTCTTGAACCTGGGGTTCATGAACAGGCCGGTCAAGAAGAGCTGTCTCGTCTGGATCCTTGCGCCTGCAATCATCGTCATCATCATCATAGACATAACCATAGACACTACCAAGATCAACATCACCATCTCTTTGTTATCATCACCACTACCTCTATCACAACCACACCACCATCATCATCATCATCACCACCATCATCATCGTCATCATGATGGCATCTTACTTTTCCACATCTTGGTCTCGTTCAGCATGCATAACTCCACGAAACTGGCCCCGTTCTCCTTCAGGGGTCTCAGGGCCACCTCTGAGTACAACTCCCTCAGAACACCTACAGCAACAACATCAACAATGATGATGAGTTGTGAAATGACTATAGTAAGTGTGTAATTTATTATTATTATTATTATAATTATTATTATTATTACTAATGAACATAATCATTTCTAATTATTTTTTGTCAATTAATTACTTACCTAATTTATTATTTTCTCAACTTATTTATTTTTTTATAGAATTTATTTTATTATCGACAAAAAAAACCCCGCATCGTTTCATTAACAACAACATTAATAATAATAATAATGATAACAATAATAATAATAATAATAATAATAACGATGATAATAATAATAATAATAATAATAATAATATCAATCATAGGCACCGTAAGTGTTGAGCAGCTGCCTCAACCACTGGATGGCCTTCATGGCGAACGAGTGGTGTGCCACAACGAAGGGGCTCATGACCTTGACCAGCAGGGGCGTGCCCTCCTGGCTCGGGTTGTAGATTCGGCGGGAGGTTGCCTGCTGGAATGAGAGGGTTTATTGATTAGATGGTTAAGTTATTTCGAATTGAGTGATGTGCCACGACAGAGTGATTGATGTATGATGATGATGATGATGATGTAAAGCTTCAAACGGTAAATGACTGGCACTGAGGGTGTTAATCCTATTTACTGTGCCCATCTGAGTTAAGCTAATCATTACCATCCTCGTTGTCGTCGTCACCATTATCATCACCAGCACCATCATCATCATCACCACCACCACTACCATCACTATCAAAACCTTCCCGAGCAACTAACCTCAATGATTCTTTTAACGTGTTCACACTCACTCTTGCTTCCAATCTTAACAATGGACTTGCCCTGCAATGATGATGATGATGATGATGATGATGATGATGATGATGATGATGATGATGATGATGATGATGTTGACAACAACAATGACAACAACAATGCTTGGGATGATGAAGATGATAGTGGCTATGGATATCGAACCTCTCTATCGACCGTTGTGGCCAGATCAATGGCTGTGGTCTGAGAACAATTGATGGCTTTCGTGAGGGCCGATGTCACCTGTACAAGTTCAATGATCTATTATGCAAATTTATTCAGGACAACGTCGAGCCTAATTATTGGTGACATCATCAAAGGCCATCATACCTCTCTCTAATTTTGTTGCGACTGCTAATCATCCTTCAATGCATGTCATCACCATCATCAACATCATCACCACCACCACCGTCGTCGTCATCACCATCATCATCATCATCATCACTATCATAATCATCACACCTGCTCGTAGGAGTGAATTTCATCATTGAAGAGCATCGTGATGAAGACGCTGATCCACTGCGCAGGGGCAACAGGGCAATGGAGGTCGACTGGAAGTTCAACGGGGTCGGGCCACAGTATGACCTCCAGGATGTAGTCGGTCAGGTGGACGAACAGGCTCTCTAGTCGAGCGATCATGTCCGGCTTGAGGAGTTCCTTTGAGGGTGATTCCTTTATGGAGTAATTGATTGATTGATTGGTTGATTGATGTTTTTAATTAGTTGTCATTTTCATTGATTGAATGAGCAAAGTAAACGTGTAGTGCAGGCTAGCGCAATGGATTGGATGTGTGGCAGTAATGCCAGCAATCGTAATGTGTCGTGTTCGAATCCCAGCCTGCACCGCTGTGGAGTGCCCTCGAGTAGGAGCGTTATTTGTAGAGCCACGGAAAAGTTTATTATTTTTATTAATTTGTATTATTATTGTTGTCAATATCAGTATTATTATTATTATTAAAACATTTTTTAAAACCAAAACAAATACGAATAAAAATACAAGTGGCACTCAAAATACAAGTGAAACACAAATTCATTTGAGAGAATTTCAAAAATGAACCGATGTGCAAGCAATAGATGTAGAAGCTACTTAATGAACTACCCCCCCTGCAGTACTCACCATGGAGTTCCCCTGGGCTTGTCCGGGCCTGTGAACGTCGCAGAAGGGCTCTGACTTCCAAGCCTCCGAGTCGCCACAGTCACAATATCCCCCTCCTGAAGACGTCGACATCTGGTAATAATCATTTTGGTGACAGTAGTTTCCTTCCATGTGTCTCATAAATTATTGTAATATAATACATAACTGTAATATGTACATAATTAGATATTACAATTAATAATTAATTAATTAATTACAATAACATGTACATAATTAGATATTATTATTAATGGATAATACATTTACATACTGTTATTATGTCAGTCATCAGTGTTTACATTACATTGGTCATACTAAAGAAAACATCAATTGTTACAACAAGCAAACAACGATCGAGATGCCAACTTTGTATCTGTGGTGCTTGTGGGCACTGTTTTGGAAGCACTCCACACAGAGGACACAGGTTGGATCCATGCCGCAATCCCTGGAAAATAAAGATGGAAATTTAACAATTTTTGTCGAACAACAGAGAATGAACGACGACAAGGTGATGGGACTGGTGGAAGACCTCTGGGTTCAACTCCCAGCTTAGACATGAAAACGATTTCGATATTGGCCAACCTAAATTGAGTTACAATGAGGAATAACTTGTTAGTTAAGCAACATAAAAAAAAAGGAGATAAATAGATGACAAGCCATTTCCAACTTAAACAAACTTTGAAATAAATGACAATATCCACAAATATTCTGCTAAAAGAATTCCTAAAAGTTTTTCACTCTCAGTCATTATGCTTAAATTAGACGAAACAATAAACACCAAGATTCCTTTTAAAATAAATTCACAAATAATTAATGGAGCAAAGGAGGGATGAGCTTGCAAAAAAATGAACAGTTCACAAAATCGTCTGCTCAACCTGCAAGAATAAGTCGGTTCTCCGAGCTTGAAGACTTTGGCGCAAAGAGCAGCCGGTGATTCGAGCTTCTTGAGTTCCTGGAAAACTTCATCCGGATCTCCATCTCCACAAATGAAGTGATTGAAAAGATTGAAGATAAGCTTCTGTGACAATCGGTTTTCAACCAAGGGATCCGGCTCCCCTGGGTTTTTGAAAACAGCTGGAACAAAATCCTTGAGGTGTCTCTTCAGAGCTGTGCCAAAGTGGCCTGAGTTGTGGCCTTCCACCAGAAGCTGTGGATTAAAATCATTGTTCATTGAAGTCTGCTTCCATTCATAAAGTATATTTCATTCTCATTCCAAAACAAATGAGTGAAATATTCAATAGAAAAAAGACATTCGAAACCGCAATTAATCTATGACGAAATAAAAAAAAACCACAAAAACATATGCCGCAATAAAGCAGTTCGTCGCCAAGTAAATAGCTTCTGATGTACTTTGTAGAAGACAAGATTCATTTCGTTAGATATGACTAGCAGGTTAATTTCTCTTTCGAACAATAAACTTCAGACAATAGAAACGCTATCATCATGATACAGCAGGTCAGTGATTAACTCAGTGCGCTGTTTCACAGTACTGGTACGGAGGAAAGATTTCCAGAAGCGCAGATCGAGATAATTAAAGCGCGCTGAAGAGGATATTACGTACTTTTAGACTCTTGTGAAAATCAAACTCCTCCATAAAAATTAGTGACTCCCTTGCTTCGGCCATGGCATTTAATTGGGAGCAGTTACTTTCGCAAAAAATGTAAGCATCTACGAAAAATGGAACTCGATTGCATCAAGTAAACAATTTAGAAATGCATAATACGATGAAAATATGAATCGTTATCATTAGTAAAAAATAAAATACAAAATATTATTATAAAGTTAAATAATATATTCATTTTGCTGAGGAGATTTTTCGTAAGTGAAGAAAAAGTCCGTCTCGATAGCATTTTTGTGAATACAATTTTTTTTTGGAAACGTTAAAGGAAAAGTAGTATAACTAATTTGTTTTCTTTATAATTTAATTTAACTTAAAATATCGATATTTTCATGTACCGCTAATTTTAAACCTATTTAGTTGAGTTTCTAACAATAACACAGGCTCTCTATCGTCTGCCTCTTCTCTGCAGTTTTTCTATGACATCCTTGCAATTTCTGATCACATTTTTAGTTTGATAACTAAATTTTATTTGCGTTTAAATATTTGTATGAGTCATGGATAAAGAAGAGATACTTGCCAAACAGTGGCATAGGATATATCAGTTATCATATAACTCTCAAGGAAACAAATTTGTGGAGGCAGAAGCTATCAGAAACCGTTTATTTCTTTTAGATCATCACAAACCACACACTGGCGCGTTAGTTTGTTTTTGCCATGGCATCTGAATTTTTTGACAGTTTTATGTTTTACCTGTTACACATGTTAAACGATGATATTTTGATACCTTAAAAGCTTCAAACTAAAACATAACATTAAGTAACTAAGTAAGTGCATTTATAAAAAAATAAAAATAAAAAGCTAGTTTAGTTTTGTTGTTTGACGTCAATGAAATCTTCATTTTCATAGATATGAAGACATGTTTTCCAAGCTGTGCGATGATTACAGCAAGCTTGTCGATTCAGAGAAAGGTTTTAGATCATATATAATTCTACTTTTATTTTTAAATAAACAATTTTTAACATGATATTAATGATTATGTTTTTTTTTTTCTTTACATCCATACATTTTTGCTCTTAAGGGCTGGACGGCTATAAAAACACACTCTTAGCTGATGCGACCACTTCCCAGAACAGTGAGTAAATGATGAGCATTACCATTAGTTGTTGCTTATAATTATTTTATTTCTGTGATGGCGGTAGTGATCTTTATCTTTATAACATGGGGGGTTAAGGTCGTAATGAGCAAAATGTGGAGCTAAATTGTTTATTAAAATACATAAGGCAATTTAATTACAATATGAGGCGTTACAATAAATTCAATAAAATATAAATTTGAAACCAGGGAGCAGATTCTGGAAGTCTGAATTGTCGGTGGAGAGATGCTTGGAAATGCCAAACATTTCAAGTTTTTTCAATCAACTGAAGGTGCATAAGAATTGCATTGTGATGACAATCGTAGCAATTATAAACCCCTTGTAACTTATTTATTTCTTGACTAGTAATACTAAGCGATACATTTCAGGAACTTTCAGTGAACGATGACAAGAAATCACCACCTGCCAATCAACGAAAGCTCAAATGGGTGGAAGATGTCGATCCGCCAGTCCATCACTCCAGACCCGAGCCAGGCGAACCTTCTAAAGTCACCTCGGCTTTTACAACACACGAAAGCCACCGCTTCCATCAGGGTTCATCCCCTGGAAAGCCTTCGCATTACAAGGCCAGCGATCCTTGCAGGAGAGAGTTCAGCCACTCTTTGCCAGAACCCATGTCCAAGAAGTCAAAATTAGAGGCAAAGAGCAAAGGCTTTGCAAAGGGTGGTTACCAGAATGCCCGAAGAAATGAACGTGACATGGATGACGAGAGTGGCGACGACAATAGTCAAGGGAGGAGGAAGGAATCTCTTTATAACCAATCATTCAAAACTGCCAAGCAACAGCTGATCTCTGACCAAAAGAACAACAAGGGTGCTTCGTGTTCATCGAACCAAGATCAGCACTCGTACGGCGTCGTCAAGAAATCTCTCGGCACGAGAAGAGGTCCGGGATCGAAGTTCGTGCCGCCCGTGATGAACAGGGAGGAGTCAGAAAATGATCAGTTTAGTATTGTCTTATGTTAATCTCAACCTACGATTGTGCATTGATTAAAGCGTAATGAGTGCATTGATTGAAGCATGATGAGTGCTTTGATTGAAGCATGTTGAGTGCATTGATTGAAGCATGTTGAGTGCATTGATTGAAGCATGTTGAGTGCATTGATTGAAGCATGTTGAGTGCATTGATTGAAGCATGTTGAGTGCATTGATTGAAGCATGTTGAGTGCATTGATTGAAGCATGTTGAGTGCATTGATTGAAGCATGTTGAGTGCTTTGATTGAAGCATGTTGAGTGCTTTGATTGAAGCATGATGAGTGCATTGATTGAAGCATGATGAGTGCATTGATTGAAGCATGTTGAGTGCATTGATATTGATGATGAATTCTCTAGAGGCAAAGGCTCGTTCGAATTGAAATCGTCGTCGACTGATGACAACTTCTCGAAGGATCCGAGGCTACAAAACATCGACCCGAACATGATCGAACGAATATCTAACGAGGTGCTACATTTTTGGTTGCTTCATAATATTAATTGGTTCCAATTATGTCCCTGTCTAATTTATTGATCTCGTTCGCATCAATTACGTTAAGATAATGGATCATGGACCGCCCGTGTCTTGGGAAGACATCGCAGGCTTGGAGTTTGCCAAGAAGACGATCAAGGAAATTGTCGTGTGGCCCATGCTGAGACCGTAAGTCACAAATGCATCGACGATGTCGTAAAAAATTGGCATACATTATGCGTGCGAATTACCCTTGCAGTCGATTGTAGAGCATTTTACATGTAATGTAATGTGATATGAACAAAATATGCAATTGATTAAACGAGGGTATACATTTTCTTAGCACTAACACAGTCTTAAAAGATTACTTACTAAAAATGATTATTTATAAATTTATAATAAATTAGCACTTGTTATCACAGAGACATCTTCACAGGATTGAGGGGGCCACCAAAAGGCCTTCTCCTCTTTGGACCACCGGGCACTGGCAAGACCCTCATAGGTTGTGATTGATTGCTAGTTTATTAGGGCCGCAATAATATTCGTAATAGTGTCAATAATTATTACAAGTATCATTAATAAATATTAGGAATAAGAATTAATAATATTAGTAATATATGTTAATAATCAGTAAAAATATTATTACATTATAACAACAACAACAACAATAATAATAATAATTATAATAATAATAATTAATAATAATAATAATCAGTCCCATAATAACAATGATAAATACTTGAAAGTTTAAATAGATGCTTGACATCTCCAGGCAAATGCATAGCCAGCCAATCGCAGTCCACCTTCTTCAGCATCTCGGCTTCATCCTTGACCTCAAAATGGGTTGGTTGGCATAGCAACGAAAATAAATCATTGAAATATTAGAAAATATCCATTATTATTATTATTATCATTATCATTGTTATTATTATTGTCATTGTTATTAGTATTAGTATTTTAATTGTGGAATTATTATTATTATTAATAGTATTTAATAATCATTAACTACGGAATATTTTGTGCCTTCCTTAGGTTGGCGAGGGTGAAAAAATGGTTCGAGCCCTTTTCGGGGTAGCCAAGGTTCACCAGCCGGCAGTGATCTTTATAGACGAGATAGATTCCCTTCTCACCCAGAGGTCGGACACAGAACACGAGTCCTCGAGGAGGATCAAGACGGAGTTCCTCGTCCAATTGGTAGTTTGGTTTAAGAAGACAGAGCCTGATTATTTTTGTTCGAGTTTTGTGAGATTTTGGATATCGATAAATATTAATTAAAAATAAATATTTTTCATTCATTTATTCTTGAGATCATCTTCTCGAAAAACACGAACCAAAATTCAACTTGGTAATTGATAGGATGGCACAAACACAGGTGATGAGGACAGGATTTTGGTGGTCGGAGCCACAAATAGGTTTGATGATTTTTCTTATGGTGTCATTTTTCTTTTATTTTGTATTTAGTCCCGACTTGACATTTCATCTTTATGACAATAATAATAATTACTTATTTCTTTATTAGTAGCAATTCTGACTTAATCCTTAGCATGCTTCCATTTCTCAAGGCCTCAGGAAATAGACGAAGCAGCCAGGCGAAGGTTCGTCAAGCGCCTCTACATACCTCTGCCAGAATTGTCGGCCAGGAAGCAAATTATCAGACACCTTCTCAAGAAACAAAATCACTGCCTGTCAGAACAAGACATGGAGCAAGTTTGCCTCAAGACTGAAGGTCTCATGAATATTAATTTTAATGAATAATAATAAGTAAGCCTCTTCATAATAATTTATTACAGGCTACTCAGGGGCCGACATGGCCAACCTATGCAAAGAGGCAGCCCTCGGACCGATCAGGAGGCTGGACTTCTCCGACATCGAAAACATCAGTGCCGATCAGGTGGCTCGATTGAAAACGATCATTGATTGAAACCTAGTCGAGGATTGACCATTTAATCTAGCCAATCATAAAGTTTATTTAAAAATTCATTGACCAATAACAGTTTTGGTAACAATCAAGGTTCAAGACATAGATACGGAAGACTTCATGACCGCTCTCAGGCAAGTCAAGGCCAGCGTCTCAGACAAGGACCTCAACCTTTACTTGGACTGGAACCAACGCTTTGGCAGCTGGGGCATGTGAATTGAAAACTTATGATTGATTGTTCTGCAGAACATTGATCAGATATTTTAATTAATTAATTGGTTATTTGTTTTATTTTTGAGTTAATTAGACGTCTGGTCAATAAAATGCTTGAAAACACGGTTGTCGACGTTCACCTATTGCATTTAATTGTTGACGATAATCTCACACAAAATGCTTGACATGAGGCAAAAACCCTTTGAGGGAAGCCAAGTCAGTTTTCTATTTTCAACTTTTTTTTTATTTATACAACAACTATAGCAGATTAAAAATAACGGAAGTTCTTGGATCATTCAGAAATTGATGAATTCATCGATCAAAACGTCATCCTCAAAATCGATATCGACTTTACACTCTTGAAATGAAGACTTGAAGGGAATGTAGGGTGCAATTTTCTGCTTGTAAAAGATGGTAGACCAATTTGTATCTTTGAACCAGTCGTGGTGCTTGATCTCTTTGGCACCTTTGCTTCCAAGTCTGGCCTTTGGGTCTGCTACCAGTAAGTCCTTGATCAGTTGAACGAATTCATTGCTTAGGCTGCTTGGGTAGGAAACCTGAAAATTAATTATTTGATATTTAAGGAAGAAGGACGTAATTGGACAAACATTGTTGGTTCTCAGTTCTCTTTAGGGGCAGATAAATTTTACTCACCATATTTTTTTGAATGCTCTCATGGACGTCTGACAATGTATCACCAGGGTACGGTACGTCCCCCACTGCCATTAAATAGAGGGATACACCAAAAGACCACCAGTCTGCCACTAAACCATATTCCTGTGAGGGTTAAATCAAAATTTAATCAAATTGTTTGCACAAGTTTTAGTTAATAAAATGCCTACCTCTACCCTCATACCGAGAAATTGTATCAAAATCTCTGGGGGTACATAGCCCTTTGAGCCACAAAGGGTCCTTGTCCTCCCCTGAATCACTTTGGAGAAGCCAAAATCTGTCAACTGTTAGGAAAAGAACAATTTTTAGGCTAATTATTGAGACTTAGGTAATGCATTAATTCCTGAATAAGAAATATGTGATTAACAATAATAATAATAATTTACATACAAAATTAGCTAAGCGTCGGAACCATATACTAATTAATATTATATAATTGTTAAGTCGTTAATTATTAAGTTATTTTTTTCAGTAAATGCAATTCTAAAAATTATGACCAAAATAGTAAAAAAAATATCACTAGTTAACCTTGACGTATCCATCATCGCACAAGACCACATTGTCCAATTTAATGTCTCTGTGTATGACGTTGTTGCTATGGAGATAGTCGATGGCAAGGAATATTTGAGAAGCATAGAACCTCACATGCTCCTCTCTAAAAATTATAATGTTATTATTAATCGTTATTATTATTACAGCAATTATTATTAATACATAAACAGTAATTTCTGAAAATTAAGGATGAATCTCAAATGGCCTCAGTCTCACATTGAATGTCATGATGATAATGATTAGGGATATAGTCGAAGTATTTATAAGTAATATTTATGTAATTGGTAATTATTAGACAAACCAACTTTAAATGATTTTTCATCTTCACCAATTCCAAAAGATGTCCTCCCTTGCAGTAATCCATCACCATGAACAGCCAATCTCGTGTCTACAATTGCAAGTGCAGGAATAAGCTTATGCTTATTTAGCATGTTTAAAAGTTGTTAATAATAATAACAACAAACTAATAATAATAAATTGCTGCTAATAGTAATAGCAAACTAATACTAATAATAACAACAACAATCATAGCAATACAAATTATGTACTAATTAATAATACCAACGGAAAATGTGGCGTTCAGTTTGACGATGAATGGAAAATCAACTGAATTCTGGATCATCCTCTCTCTCTCTAAATTACAAGTTCTCATCAACTTTCGTATCTGGAAAACACACGAGTGATCGTTACTTATCATTTAGTAAACCTTAATTAATCCAAGCGAAATCTCTGCTAGTATAACAATAATAATAATAATAATCTTATCATTTAATTACTTCTGTAATAGTTCAAAGATCATATTAAATGTGATAATTATGCACGAGTTGATAATTACTTTCTCTTTGCTAAAGACTTTGACAGCGCTCAGCTTTTTGGCGGTCTTGTGTTTAGCGAGGTAAACTTCCCCAAAAGTTCCTTTGCCAAGTTCTTTCAAAAAATCAAAATCACCAGGCTTCAAACTACTTTTCTAAAATATATTCAAGATAAATTGTTTAGGTTTATAACAAATATATTCAAAGTACCTTAAGCTAGCTGAATTATAATCTTGGTAATAAGTAAGTTTAGATAGACTTGTAAGAAGTAATGTTGTTAGCATAGTATCGCCGAATCGTCAGCGCTGTTGACTGAGTTGTTACATTAATAAAATGGTATTTTAATTTAAATATAAATGCTTTAAACATTTGAATTGGCAATAAACAAGCTTCGAATAATCCGATTTAATCTTACAGTTTCGCATGAGGAGTATTGCTTTTCAAATTCCTTCTTTAAATGTTCAATTTCTTTATTGTCTGTCAAAAAAAACCCCACACATTTAAAAACATTTAAATATTTCTGCTAAACAATTATTATAATTAATTATAATTATTTTTAAAATTAATTACGAATAGAATTAATAATTTTTCGAGCAGTTTTCTTGATTACATCAAATTATTTAAAACACTAAGCGTGCAAGATTGCAGATGTGAACGTTACGTCATAACGAGTAAAATTATTGTGACCCTGTCAAGGTTAATTTAACAGGCAGCAGTAGTAATAAATAGTTGAACTTATCAAAAGTTATTGACTTACAATCCATATTATCCGCCATTCTAAATAGTTCCATGGCTTCTTTTTCCTCCTCAGTGGACACAGCACGTTTCAGACAATTTAAGACTCCATCTGCTATCAAACCCAGGGTAATGAACGGACAGGCCAGGCACCCGCAAACCAAGTGAGAGAAATCTTAGTAACAAAAAAATATAAAGAAGAAAAATTAGATTTAATGACAAATTTAATAAATTGTAAGCTCTAATTCAACTTGTATTGTACGAAGTAAGGTGCGAGAATGTAACCTTAAAGTCAAAGGTTAAGGTCAATGCCAGCACGATGCTGTTGGCATGTCATGTTATGTTCAATATGACGCATAACTTCAGAAGAACTGAGAGTTATGACAGTGATTTAAAAATGTCAAAAAGTCTTTCAAAATTCATTTCCAACTACTCACCAGGATCCATGATTTGTCGATTTGAAATAAACGGACTTAATCCAATAGTCGACTGGACAATTGTTTGCAATGCGTATCCGATGAGTATGTTCTTTGGACTGAGATTGCTTTGTTGTCGTGGGCGAAATTTGAAATTGTAAATACAATGGCCGGATTTCAATACGAAAAGACACTAGATCGACCATAATAAAAATATATTTTTAAAGGAAATATTTGGAAATCGTTGTTACATTGCTTATATTGCATTTCCTGGTTCGATTTTTGTATGTTAATTTTAATTGATTCTCATGGGGAGATTAGGTTGATTCCATTTAGACGATAAATGGGATTAAGTTATATAATGGAATATAGATGTAAATTCTTAGAAAAATCAAACTTTGTTCAAAGTCCAAATCATCTTAGTCGTGCATCGGACTTTGATCAAATAAATAAAAATAATAAATAAACTTTGTTCAAACCTACGTCGATACGAAATTATAATGAACGCTTGTCCGTAGCACCTTGAGCGCGAAATTTTGTGTCGAAAAATTGTAAACAACGTTTTCAAAATTCAAATCTCCCGCCCAGAAGAAATAAAAACAAAAGCAACTGAATATGTCAAAATATTGTTTTTATTACAAAATAAATTACTTCAAAAATTACGTTTGCAATTTTTAACTCGAAATCAGAAGAAAAAAAATCAAAAATCAAAAAAACAATTTTTGAACTCCATAAATTCGTACTTCTTAAAACTTCAAACAACACTCAAATTCTGCAGATATTCAATTTCAGATATTCATATTCAAGATGGCGCCCCTGACGCTGTGACATATAATAATAATAAGTGTGTTATTAAGGTTAATAATAATAATAATAATAATAATAATAATAATAACAATAATAACAACAACAATAATAATAACAATGTTAATAATAATAATAATAATAATAATAAGTGTTTCACAGATAATCGCATTAATTTTATTAAGCCAATGTCATTAAGCAATTCAATATTTCTCAACATTTTGACCATTTTTGCAAAACCAAAAAAAAAACAAATCTCCGGTTAGGTAGCGCATGACTTCTCAAGTTAAAAAATAATTTTTACAGAAATGTCCAAGATGGCGACGGTTAGGTTGCATTTATTTTCGGCCTGTACATTGTTGTGTGCTTCTCAAATGATTGAGGTGACTTCCAGGTGATTGCAGGTGCTTTGACCTGCGAAGCGATTAAAGTGTACATACCATGCCAGGTAAAATATAATACTAATTATATTATTAAAATCGTAATAATTATATTTTTCAGAAATTATTGCATCAGAGATGTGAAGATTATTATATCAATCATTTTATAGGATGTTAAGCTGTAAAATCAGCTAAATATGATCGGCATGTTTTAAATTATGATCCTATTTTCACACCGATTTATAACTTGATAATTAAATTATTTACCTTTTCTTTAAAGCAAATTTTATAACTTATATTACAATTCAATTTGATCATTAATCGATCACATTTATATCCTCTTAAAACTGATGACTTACCTTTTTCTCATATATTTCATCCCAGTTGATATCCTGGAACCAAGGATGGTCTTGGATGAGTTTGTAGTTTTTGTGCAAGCCTCCGTATCTTGTCCTTGATGAGGTTATGAGTCTGCCAACCAAGTCTTTGAAATTTTGGCTCAGGTAATCTGGAAACTCGTATTGGAGCTAAATAAAATAATAATAATAATGGTTTTAATCGAAGTAATTGATTTAAAATGTTATTAATTACATATTTTTTTTAGAAATTATGAATTCCATTACTCAAGTTATTCATTTAGGTAATTTTTGTATGGTTAAACTGATGAAATACTAATTATTAATAATAATATTTTAATAATACTAATAATAATATTTTAATAATAATACTAATGATAATAATAATAACAATTTCAAATTGACTTTACATTGGAGGTCACAGCCTTCTTATAAGTTGCCTGATCTTGTGCAGGAAAAGGTACAGTGCCAGTGGCCAATTCGTAGAGAAGAACTCCAAATGTCCACCAGTCAACCTCTTTACCATATCCCTGGAATTAATAAATAATTTTAATGTAATTAAAACAATTAACTTTCATTATTTAAATTTTTAATTATTTCTGATTAAACATTATTATTAATTTTAAGTCTGAAATTAATATTACCTTTCCCGAACCTTTGCTGCTTTCGCTGAACATTTCAGGAGCATAATATTCATTTGTGCCACAAAATGTTGTCGTCCTGTATCTGACCATTTTTGCAAATCCCAGATCTGAGAGCTGTCAAAGTTGAGGGGTTTATTTGTGATCTGTTTATCAGGGAGTATTTTTCTGACCGAGCTTTTGTGGATCCGGTGCAATCCAACTTAATTATTGGTATTATTGACGTTATTATTGTTTATAAAATTATAATTTGATTAATTTTGGAAAATTTTCGCGTGACAAAAAAATATAATTTCCATTCCTCAAGTCACGCGATTGGACTCCAAACGAACCGAGCAATCAGACTGGTTCAAATTCTCGCCGACCGATTATTTGGCGCTAGATAAATCAACTCACCTTGATGTATCCATCTTCATCCAAGAGGAGATTCTCGGGTTTCAAGTCCCTGTAGACGATGTCGATACTGTGGAGGAACTCCAGGGCTAGGAAGACGTTGGCGGCATAAAACTTGACATGTTCTTCTCTGGTCAATTTGGATAAGGAGATTTAGAATCAATGGATTCATTGTGGAATTAATTTTGGATAAGAATATTTTAATAAAGTTTAATTGCTGGAATGTTTAGATTACATTTAGAACAATTTGTAGTAACTTATAATCAGAGGTAATAAGATTGTTAGAAAAATCATATAATAATAATAGTTTTAATAATAACGATAATAGCAATAGTAACAATATTAGTAATAATAATAATAATAATAATAATAATAATAATAGTAATTTAAAACCCAATGCGTTCTAAAGTAATTACTAAATTATATATTAATATATATATATATATATATATATAAACAATATATTAAATACCCTGAAAATTGTAATTATTATCATTATTACGATCATATTTTCACTCACGGAAAACGCGCGGAGACAAGAAACTGTTTTTCCAGCGAACCTCCTCCACAGTAATCGAGGATGAAGTAATGGTTGAAGTTACCCTGTTATTATTGATAATAATAAGTAGTAATAATGAATATTTTAATTATAATAAATTATAGTTGATTAATTATAATAAATTATAGTTAATTAACATAATTTATAATTACTGGCTATAAATTACAAATAATTGGAATGAATTATGTTAAATTAGAGTAAGATGTATTCAATTTGGATAGATTTTATTGTAAATTTGATTACAAAAAATAATATTGTTGTTGTTATTATATTTATACCTCAAAATGTCCTCTGAATCCAACTATGAATGGAAATTCGATAGCCAGGTGGATCTTGATTTCATTCTTCATGTGCTCCAGGTGCTTCACGTTTGTAATCTGTCGGGAAGTAAATAATCTCATTACATCATCATAAATTATGATAATTAATGCTAATGACGTTACATTATTAATTGTAATGACATTTATTTGACATTCAGCGATTGTCATAAAAAATAATTATCATTAAAAATGATAAAAATTATTATTATGTTTTACAATACATTATTACTACCTTAATAATTTTAACATAATTATTATTATTATTACTAACTTAAATTTGGTTTAAAATATTTCAAGCACATGTATTCACAACAACATCAACAGCTAACGTACATCAGTCTTCTTTAAAACCTTGATCGCCCAGTACTGCTTCATGCCCAAATGTTTTGCCAAAAAGACCTTGCTGTACCCTCCTGTACCAAGCTTCTCGATCCATCTGAAATCAGCTGACTGCATGGTCAGTTGCTGCAAGTTGAAAAGAATTTTCTCATTCGGCTGAACTTGGAAGTTGAGTAATTTTTCTAGCGCCCATTTCTGAGCGATGTATTGGCTGATATTTAAATATCTATATGTTACATTCATGCACTCATGTTCAATAATTTATTAGATATCCATTTGGTCCAACGTGGACAGCCCTTAATACCCTGACGATAAGTAGCTAGTTGTGTTACAATTTTCAAGGCTCTTTGGTCGCTTTATTAAGTCAACTAATTATTACTGTATTGAATATTAATTTATTTTCAATTAGCATTTTATTTGCATAACAGGCTTAACTGATAATGATTGCAATAAATAAACAAATATAGTTGATTTGCTCACCTTTGGTTTTTCGGTGTAATCTCTTAAGAAGTTCATCTTTGCAATTTCCAATTCATCTTCGTCTGGAAAAAAATTCGGTAAATGAAGCACTAAATGAATCATAAATTTATTTGTTACATAATTTTGACGAAGTTTGCACGATTTGCAATGTGAATGTTATACGAAAAAAAAAGATCCGAGCACCAGCATAGTAAAAGTAATATGCCAATTTTCTACTCTTGCGTAACATTGTATTCATGTACATACTTGTTTCAAAAAATAAAAGTTTATAAATTAACTTTGGTAAATAAGTTATGCTAACATGATTGACTCACATTTGTACTTCTTCTCCTTGCCTCTTAGTCTACCGAACAAGTCAGCCAACTTCTGCATCCCAAATGGCATTCCAATACTCAAAGTTTACGAACTCTAGCTAAAATAAAAGTCAATGTATGTCATTAAATGCGTCAACCTCTATCTTACAGGCTCTACGAAAAACCCGGATGCATTATCTAGCGCTCACTGGAATCAATTCACCAGCTCAAACGTACTTGTCCAACGCCGAGTCAGGTTGATTACATCAGCCCAGACGAAATAAAGCTATTGTCAATTAAATAACATTGATCAAAGCATTGAATTACTTTGCTAATTTTAACAAAATAAAGTGTCCGCTCTTTCGTGTATTTGTTTGTTGGCGATAAAGTATAAAAATGGATTTGGAGCAGCTTGACATCGCAAAGTAGTTAAAAACCTATTTATTCACTTTGTCGACGATACGATAATGATGCATGCATGTTTTCAGCACCGTGAAATGAATGAATGAATGTTTTTTTGCATCCGTAAATACCCGTTATTAAAACTTGCAATGTCGTAAATGTCATTATGGGTCTACCTTTCAGCTTGTTTACTTCAGTGTTAAGTCTAAAATCGTGGACGATATATGAGGATGTTTCGCAAGGCTTCATAGTTTTTAAAGAAACAAGAAGATCGGTATGAAATTTTAAAATGAACAAATTTATAAATTCCCTTTCCCTTTCGTAGGTTTTGTAAAAATTTATTTAATTAAATAGATTTAAACGTGAATGTAATCAAATGATTTATTTAACTAAAATAATCAATACACTAAACGAACAGTATTCAACTCAAAAGAGTTATTTTGATTACATGCATTACCTGATTGCATTTTGTAAATCAATTTATGCAAACAGTTAACCTTGTACATTGTACAATGTACAAACCAAAGTAAGCCCTGGCATGTGACCTCAGACATGAACAAGTATAACAAGCTTTCATCATTTTGGTCTTAAAACATTTCTCGTTCCTTTCTCGCTGCATCACATTGCAAAGCAATAAACTGAACAGGTCAACTATTTCAAATGATTCTATTTCAATGAAAACTATTCTAAACCTTCGTAACTTTCTCCAATTTAGCTGAAGACTGTTTTTGATTGTTAAGTTTAAGTTTTAAAATCATCAAAGTGTCGTTCTTGTTAAGAACTAGCAGCGTAAGGCCAGAGAGGAATCGATCCTATTTTCTTAAGTCACTTAGCAATAACCGTTAAAGATGCATAAAAAAAATCTTTGTAGGTTTTGCTTATTTTTTTTTTTTTGAAAATCGTTTTAAAACTTAAGTTGCCAAGTTGTCAGAAATAATTGTAATTAATTAATTGTAATTAATAATTGTAAACGCTTATGTGTTTAATTGAAGAAAAAATAATTTTTAAACAACAAATCACTGAATTCAATTTCTCAAATGTGTCACTAAAACCACACAAACCACAATAGGTATCAGTTCATTTAGAAATCTTCAAATTCCTGGTCAAGAATCTCCTTCATGTTTTCCATATCACAATCCTTCTCAGATCCGTTCTTTTCAGACGAACCGTCCTCCCATTCGCTTCCAGACTGGGACCTGCTTGCCAGGTCTTTTTCTGAGTTCGGTACATATGGTGCTTGGATTTTTTTGAAGTACAACCTTTTCCAATCCATGGATTTAAAGAATTGATGGGACTTGATCTCATTTGAACCTTGGATCCCACATCCCAATCTCTTCGGCACATGATATTGGAGAAGGTTTATGAGGAGGTGCTTCAGATCTTGGCTGATGGAGTCAGGAAATTGGAGCTGAGGCGTTTAAATTGTTGAATATTAATAAGTTTTAATTAAAATATTAAATTTTCAAAAGTAATTATTTGTATTCAAGCATAATTTATTTGCTAAGAGATATTGATGTATGCTGTTTACTACCATGATGCATTGGCACGAGCAAGCTATTCTATATACCTATGACTCAAAATAATTTCTGAACGTTCCGATGATTGAATAAATGATTTTTTTTTTAGAAGATAACAACAAAAAACTAAATTACTAAATTACTTAAAAATAAAATACTTTATCGATTAAAACTACTTAAAACTTACCGTTTTATCGTAATACTGAAGAGCGACAGATTTTATTCCAAACGGTGTTCTACCGAAGAACATATCGTACAACATCACTCCGAATGACCACCAGTCCACAGACTTGTTGTAGCCCTTCGTGTATAATTAATTATTATCATTATTACTATTGTTGTTATTATTATTACTAAATATAACAATATTTTATAACTGTTGCTTGTTTAGAGCTGCGTTAAAATGTTTTTTGAAGATATTCCATTAGCATGCTAGTATTAGTTCGAAAATAGAATTTTTCAAAGAAGATTTAAAAATTTGAAAATAAAAAATGAATAAAGTATAAAAACATTTTTCCAGTGGTGAGTTTAAATCGAATACTTACGTAACAATGGGTCTTGGTGCCCCTCAGACCCTGTTTCATAAGTTCAGGGGCACAGTACTCCAGGGTACAATTGAAGCTGGATGTTCGGCCCACTACTTTTTTTGCAAACCCCATGTCTGTCAGCTGGTAAGTAGAATAGATATTAATGATAATAGTAACTTAGGAATTATGTAATAAAAATCATTTACTGCGACTAATTGAATAACTGGAAGTGCTTAAGAAAATGTGCCTAAGTATTTGATGCTAGAAAGGATAAGGAGCGCTGTACAAATGGTTGTTAACAAAATGTAGCCTCTGACGCTATGCATTTGGCGCTATATAAATTAAGTACATTTATGCGTAATACATAGTACATTTATAATTTGTAAAAGTACATTTGGACATTCACAAATTCAACCCTACCTTTACATAACCATCCGAGCTTAGCATGACATTCTCTGGCTTCAAGTCTCTGTAAATCAATCCAAGACTGTGCATGAAGTCTAAAGCCATGAAAACTTGTGCACCGAAGAATAATATTTGATCTTCCCTGATGAAGAAAATAAATTATTTATTAATTGAAATCGAAACACCAGCCAATAAGAGTCGGCGATGAATATTTAATTTTGACGAGCGAATATTTTATTATAATTAGGTGTGCCGTTAATCATGCCTCATCATATTTATATAAATAAAACAACAACAAACAAAGAGCTATTTCAAGAATAAATTATAATAAATTAAGGAATTTGTCTTACGGTAACTTATTCACTTGAACGAGATATTCGTACATATCATATCCATCGCAATACTCCATGAGGAGATAGAGGTGCTCAGAATCCTGATTGAACAGAGAATCAACCAATCAATCAATCAATCGATTGGTTGATTGACCATTCATTGAACTGATGAATTAATTAAGTAATAGATGGATGGATGGATGAACGAATGAGCGAGCGGACGAATGAATGCACAGTTTTGAGAATCGATTGAAGACATGAACGACGGACATTAATGAGCGAAATTATTTAGAATAATGAAATAAATTAATAAACAATTATGTTTTATTTCTTAATCATAATACAATCGCAAATAAACAAACATCAAACAAGCTCAATGGAATACAAACTTTGTAGCTTTCTATCATCTTGACTATGAAAGGGTGGTCGAGAGAGGCTAGGATCCTTCGTTCGTTTTTTGTCTTGCTTACAGCCTTAGCCCTTACGACCTAATGGAAATTAAGTTATTATTATTACTATTATTACTGTTATTATTATTATTATTTTTATTAATTGGTTAAATACGTATTGTTACATAATATGTGTTTTAATAATTAATTACTTTGAATTATTCATGAGCTAATAATAACATTCCATTTTAGCATGTTAGTTATGCAATCAGTTCTGCAATTTTAAAATTAAATCGACCTGATTGTACAAATCATCATCATCATCACCATCATCACAATCATCATCATCATCATCATCATCATCGTTGTAATTGTAAGTCTTTATTTGCTTACAAATTCCTTGGAGAGTGTTTTCATTGCCAAATCTTGTCCAGTGTTCTTATCCCTGACCAAATCCACCCTTCCGTAGAACCCTGTGTTCAGCTTCCTGAGCCACTCGTATCGATCTTCAGGATAAGGCAAGGCCTATTAAGTTTTAAATTAAATTATCAGATTAATAATAATAATAATAATGTAATAATAATGTAATAATAAATAATTAGTCAAGATTTTATGAATGAAGTTGCATGATTAACTTGAACGATGTAATTGGCATAAGTAACGAATAGCATGCTAAACGTATCTGGTTGAATTTATGGGTTTACAGTGTAATTTACTATTTACATGACAATAAATTACATGATAATAAATTACATGATAATAAATTACATGACAATAAATTACATGATAATAAATTACATGACAATAAATTACATGACAATAAATTACATGACAATAAATTACATGACAATAAATTACATGACAATGCATTTCTGCGTCTTTCTGAAGTCATTCGAAATGAGATGATTTGATTAAATTTTACAGACAACCTTTTCGTTTTGGTTGTAACGCTCGCTGAAGATTTTGTGTTTCTCTTTGATTTCATTTTCATCTGAAAATAGTTTCGATATCTTTTTTAATTATTGAAATAAGTCAGAATTATATCAGAAAAAAAAATATATCAGAATTTAATTTTTTGTTGTTGAGATTATCATCAATTTCTGGCGACATTTTTAGACAAAAGCCAGAAAAAGTCTTACATTGTTCTTCTAAAAGATCATCTTCGTAGTCATCCGATGTGTAGCCATTCACATTGTCAGCGCAATAATACTAGTGTAAGCAAAATATGAATGTTAAAATATGAATATTTTACTGAATGTGCCAATAATCGAAGCGAGAGAGTCATTAGTTAAACAAACTTAAGTTTGAATTAATGATTAATAAGTTTTAAATTAATTTCGTTCAATTAATTTAAAATATCCATTAATCCCAGAATATTTTATCGGTGTAAATATTTACCTTTTCAGTGAGCGATAACATGTTTCCCATGCGCGCGTGCGACCGAATCTCCGACTAATTTGTAAAATGTTGATTTGAAATGATTTTGAAAGAATTTAAATTTATTACTGAAATTACAGCGCCTCTCAGATAAGATTGTTTTCAAATATTTGGAGTATTTAGTGCTATTAGCGAGCGAAATTGAGTCAATAATGCAGAACTCGAACACAATTACGATTAGATTTAATAAAAAAAGAAGAAAGAAAGACCATTATTAGATAAATATTTGGGTTTTTCAAATTTTAATTTTTACAACATTTGAATAAAATTTTGATTTTCAACAAAAGAACTCATCATCTCTACGGTTGCTAATACTTTACGAATGAGTCCACATGGTTGCTTCAATTTTTTGCATGAAATTTAGACTTGCAGTAAATTTACTTGCTGTAAATCAGTACAAAATAGAAAATAAAACTTACTTTACATTGAAATTGACTGCTTACTCAAGTATGCGATGCACATAGACAGTTACACCTAAATGTTTAAAAAGAGGGCAATAAAGCTTTTACAATCTTATATTATTATTATTATTACTATTATTATTATTATTATTATTACATTATTATTACTATTGTTATTACAATAGCAGTTTACATAATTAAGTTTTTTTTTATAGGTTTGCTTAAATTACATTTGATTTGTTATCACATGATAAAGCTGGTTTATTGATCGGCGGTTGACATGATTTACATTCTCTTATAATGTTCTCCAAAAAGCATTCATCACACATTGATGACGACGAATCATTACAAAACATTTCCAACATTATTCCCTAAAAATGTTTAACATTTATTTTCATTTATTAAAAAAAATAAAAACAAACAAAAAACACTCAATCGTTTACAAATTGACATGAAGCAGATTTGGTTTGAAAATTATTATTTTTTTGCTGAAAAACATGAAAGTAACTTCCATCAGTAGCACTAACTTATCTAACTAACTAACTTACTAACTTAATTCTAGTAGTAACTAGACTTTAATTCATAATTATATAAATACATAAAAATTGATATTGCTGTTTTTGAAAAACCGACAACCTTAGAAACATTTTGATTCTCAAAATTTTTACCTTAACAAAAAAGTAGCGTCTTCAAAAAACACCCAACCATTACTCAATGCATTTAACACAAAAACCTTAGATACATTAGGAGTGGTTTATCACAAAGTCTATTTTAACCAATTAAATAAGTTAATGTTATTTTGTTACGTTATGTTTTGTTAATCTAACTTAGAAATCTTCAAAATCGAGAGGGCAAGAATTCTCGGGCAGCGTGTGGCAAGTGAACTTTCTCTTCTGACTGGTATCAACCTCAGGGCATTCCGGCACGTAGGGGGCCTGTAATTCCTTCTTGAACAAAGCTGGCCAATTGAGGGGCCTGAACCACGGGTGATTGCGGACACCCTTGATACCCCTGGAGTTGCAACCAATTCTTTTGAGGGGATCCTTGATGAAAAGGCCTTTGAGAAGTTTCTTCAAGTTTTTGCTGATGGATTTGGGATATTTTATCTGGATGGAAGAAATGTTTTTTTTTTAAATATTTGTTTAATAATGAATGAACATTTCATGTTTAAGTTTCAAAATATAATTAAATATTTGTAATTAAAAAGTGATCCAATCAAGATTAAGATGAAGGTGGTAAGGATAATAATGACGACGACGACAACGACGATGATGATAATGGTTAACAATTGAAAAATAAATAAAAGAATGACTAAAAGTCATTTTGAGTGATTTTCACCTTGACTCCGACGACCTGGCACATCTCGTCCGGAGTTGGAGCATGGTAAGGAAACTTCCCAGTGGTTATCAGGTACATGAGGACTCCGTAAGACCACCAGTCGACCGAACAATCATACCTCTGAAAGCGAGTACAATAATTATGGAATAATTGTTTATTTCACATTAACGTAATCAAATTAATTACAAAAATGACAAGAAATCATGCATAATATTGCAAATTAAACTTAAACTATCACAGTAAAGCTAAGGTTACACATGATTATCAATAATAACTAACCAACTGACAAAAATAGTTATTATTTTTAATACTTTTTAATAACTACTCAAGGCAATCAGACAATTTACAAAATCAGAAAACTTACGCTGTCATAATAGATGTAGCTCACTATCATCTCAGGCGCCATGTAATCCATTGTGCCAACCATTTCCCTGGAACCCCTACTGGTCAACATTTCGGCCACTCCAAAGTCTGCCAGTCTGACGTATCCATCCTGATCCAGGAGCACGTTTTCGACCTTCAAGTCCCTGTGAACCACGCCAACGCTGTGGAGGAAGTCCAAGGCCATTGCTATCTGTGCACCATAGAAGCGGGCCAGTTCCTCACTGTAGTGAATAATAGTTTATTGAGATATGGTAGATTGTAATCGTGTTAATAATTATGAAAATAATAATAATAATGATAATAATAATAATCATAATTTTAGTAATAACAAATAATAACTTCGCACTTACGAGAAAATAGACTTTTTCATCAGCAAAGTGTGCATGTCACCTCCAGGGTAGTAGTCCATGGCTAAGTAAAGCCGCGCGTCATCCTGTAGAGTAGGAGATAAAATGTTTAATGTATATTATTATAAATTATTACTAATTAGAATTAATTATATTTGTAAAAAATAATTAGCAATATTTAATATTTGAAGTTGATAGACTTACGACAAAGTGATGACTCATCCGCGCTATGAACGGATGAGTGACTGACTTCAAGATTCTCTTCTCGTTCAAGATGAATTCCTTCATTAGATCGAGGACCACCTGGAAATTGCAATACAGGTGAAAGTTACAGGTAAGCCGATGCCACAGAATTTGGCTAGGCATTTTTTTGGGGTAAATTTACACTCCAAATCATCATTATTATTAACCTAGCTTTTAAAATATTGAGCCGCTTGTGAACCAAATTTGATTTGACATTTAAACGTACAAGTTCCTTTTTGAAACTCTTGACGGCATACAACATTCCGTTGTTGGACTTCATAGCCAGATCAACCCTGCCGTAAGTTCCTGTCCCAAGGGTCTGAAGCCAGTCGTAATCGTCGATGGAAACGTTATCAGCCCTTGGATCGGCCCTGTAGGCGTAGAGGAACATTTTCTCTAGATGGCTGGTTGTGTTTTTGTCTGAGGGAAGAGGAGGAGTAAGAAACATATATTAATAAAAAAAAAATTAATTTTAACATGATTGCAATGGTTTCATACCATTTACGCTATCACTTTGGATTTAGGTTTCTGTAGCTGACGTCAAGCTTTTTAGAAGCAGTATTTAAGTCATTTTTCATTATTATCGCATTTAATAACACATTGACGAACAATGAAATGTAATTATATTAATAATAATAATTATTTGCCTATAATTACTGCAGCACCAACAAACCGCGAGATTGCAACAAAGCAACAAAGCAACAATGCAATTGTTTGACATACAATGTTTCCTTTCCTGAGTCTTTGCTTTGCTCTTTTTGAACCACTTGGAAACTGTTTGCAGGATGCAGTTTGTCTTTTTGTCTCTTTTCTGGATTTCAGATGATTCCATTTTCTGCCCAAATGCCGACCGGTTTTTCAAATTGTAATGAGGTCAAAATATCCCAGCGTAGCTGTCAAATGTGGACCATGACGATCCGAAAGCATCCAAAAAATCATAGACCTTTGAAAAGAGTTGAAATAAAAGACTATTAGTTAAAAAAGAAATTGCTCGTTTTATTGCTTACAGTGCAGCTACGAAAGACCGAGTGTTTTAAGTGAATTACAAATTGATTTAAATTTAAAATTGTGAGGAAAACAAAAGGAATTATAAAAATTGCTAATCATAAAATATTTCAACGAATAAAATTATGTTATTTTGTGTTTATAATTGAAGAAGAATATCACAGGTGTGAAAATTTGAAATCATTTCTTGCGACAAATTTAACATAAAGGCAACTATTATAAAAAATCTATTGGATTTAATTTTGTTCTTCACCGACAAATCATCAAATAACCTTCCAATCAGATATAAAATATATTAATAATAATTATTAATAACAATTATGAGAATTAAAAGGGCTGAAGACTTTTAAACATTTTATACCTTCTGTGTAACTGCTAACGATCAGTTTTACAATATTACTGCAAATCATTATTTTACGTTACGAAATTTGTCATATCTTTCAAATACTTTAGCCATCATTTGTTACATCGTAAGCCACTATTGAAGGTAACATTAACGTAATAGCATATTAATATGATTTATTCAAAAATCCTTTAATTTTGAACTATTAAAAATCTTTCATTACAACAATTCACGGTATCGAACACAGATTTATACGTTGTCGACCAACTTAAAAACGTTCATTTGAAACATTAAAATCAAACCAGTAAAACAAAAAGACAGAAGAAAGCAAAATTTAGAACATGATAGTAACGTAATCTCCCTCATAAGCAGGAACTTCCCCAGACTCAGGACCATGGCTCAACCTTTTGACCTCAGGGTAATTCGGAATGTACGGTGGCGCCACCTCCCTGTAAAAGATGGCTCTCCAATCTGTTCCGCTGAACCATTCGTGGTTCCTGATCTCCTTTGAGCCCTTTTTGCCACAGCCCAGTCTGTCGCAGATCAAGGGCTGCAGTAGGCCCTCAAGGAACCCCCTGACGGCGCTCGGTAGGTTGGGTGGATAGTCGACCTGGAATTAAGAGCAAAGGTTGTTAGCATGATTTGACAATTTCGTTTGAATGTTACTTTATATAAATAAAATGTAAATTATATAAATATTATTATAAATATATTTAAATGCTGTTTAAGCAATTGTGATTTGTAAAATTTTAAAAATTTGTAAAATAATTAATTATGGAAAAACTCACATCTCCGGCAATAATCTTGACGCAGTTCCTGAAGGAACCATCACGAAAAGGCTCCTTGCCAGTAATGAGGGTGTACATGATCACCCCGTAGGTCCACCACTCGACTGTGTCACTGTATTTCTGTGAATAAATAAATAAATAATATTGAATAAATATGTAAAAATGATATGTTGTGATACAGTTAAATCAGTTATAATAATATGGCACTTTAAGCAAAATTAACACCAAGCTGGTAAATATGCCTACTAGAGAAACGGTTGAAAATGGTCGATCTATGACGAAGGATTGCTTACGTCGCAAACCTTTTTCAACTGAATTAACAAGCAATTGGTCGAGAACGGCTTAAAGACGCAGATCATCAACAACCGAAACTTTAAGCGTGATCTCATCAACTTAACTTGTCTCTTAAAATTAAATATTAAATATTATGAAATTGAAATCCAGAAAATAAAAATACAAGCATGAAAAGATATCTACTAAACGAAACTCACCAAGTCTATATCAGGCGCAGCATTAAGTAAGTACAACTCCGGAGCCATGTAATGGGGCGTACCACAAAGCGTCGACATTCCATCTTTGCCTGCCCTGATGGCAAAGCCAAAGTCTACGATCTTGAGGTACCCATCGCTGTTCAGCATGATGTTGTCTGGTTTCAAGTCTCTGTGAACGACTCCAATACTGTGCATGAACTCTATGGCCATCAGGATTTGTGCCCCATAGAAGCGCGCTTGGCTGTCCCTGTGGGAAAAATTAATATATAGTTGTTTTTGTTATTTAGTTGGCAATTATGTTTATGTTTATGATTATGTTTATGGCATGATCAATTATTTGTTTAAATTATGTGGAACATGCAGGTTGTAGATAAATTGACGGTATTGATCATAACGAATCAAGTGATCACAGTAACCACTTCTTGAGGTTCCAGCTTTTCTCTGGAGTTGGCAGCCTTTACGACGGCACACCGTTTGCAAATAAATAAATAAATTATGATGCAATATATTATAGATAAATATATAAATAAATAAATAAATAAATAAATAAATAAATAAATATATATATAATAAATAGATTGTAATGTGTAGACTACTTACGAGCACTTGCCATTCTTCTTAATGTAGGAGTAGAGATCTCCACCCGGGTAATACTCCATTTCCAAATAAAGTCGTGCTTCGTCCTGAGGTGAAATGATTACAATTATGAGGCAAATTATAATATTAGTAAAAAAGAATATTTACAGTAACGAATTACGCAATGAAGTAATACTAAGGTCAGCAGAGCAAAGTTAATGACACTGACTTCACAGACGAAACAGAGTTATGATGTCTTGTAAGTGAAAAATAAATCACGCAACACAACACAACACAAAACAACACAACAACAACATTAGCACAAAACAACATAACACAGCACAACATGACATAACATTAATTTACAGTGGTTTCAGTAGACTAATGTCTGTATGATAAACAACTCCAAAATGATTTACCTTGAAATGACTTTTCAATCCAACAATGAATGGATGTCGGATCGAACTCAGGATTCTTTTTTCGTTCATGAGGTGCTCGAATGACGTTTCGTCCTCAATCTGTCGTAATCACGTTAGTAATAAATTGATTATCATTATTAATAAATTAAGGAATAAATCGATCACTTTTTGGCAAAACTCAGTCATTATTAAATGTTAAATTTTCGTAAGTGATCGGAATAAAAGCCTAATATCATGAGTATTGCATAGGTCATAAAGCCATAATTTCTGGCATTACCAGCCCTAGAATTACTACTAAAACGATTATTATCAATAACTACTATTTAAACTAATATTATAACATAACCACAACTAACAATATTGTCACTCAAGGATATAAATGTCAACCAACCTTAAGCATGTCTATGATCTTCAGGGCACTCATCTCGTAGGTCCTCTTGTTCCTCACGAGATCAACCCTGCCAAAGGAGCCTTTGCCAATGTTTACCAGTTTGTCGAAGTCACTCATGGAGTAATCTCTGGCCTGGAGAATGATTAAATAGCTTAGTGATAATATTAACTAAGACTAAGTTAAGGATTAAAATTGAATGAATATAGAAACTTTTTTCAAAAATAATATTGGAATGTAGTCATATTTTGAGTGTAATAATTTGAGTTAATAATTTTTCTTAACATTCCAACAGACATGTCGTTAGATAAAATCCTTACCTTGAGATCGGCTTTGTATGTCGCTTTAAATGTCTTCTTCATTTCGGCAATGGAATTTTGCACTGAAAAAACACAGCGTAGAGTTAAGACGGAATGTATTTTAAATAGCATTATTGATAATTAGTTACATTAATCTCGGTTTTAAATCACATTGCAACCAAAACTAAAAATGCGAATGTCAAGCTTCAATCTAAGTAAAGCTTAGTCATATCGTGCTTACTTTTGCGTTCGCTCTTCCACTCCTTGTATTTCTGCCTGAGTCTGTCTGGAAAACCCGGATGGTTGACTGCAAAATTAATTGAGTCATAAAGTTATTAAAATGTCCATTAATATCGATGATATCTTAATAATATCGATGTAATTAACATTAGTTACAACAAGACTGTTAACATTAACAACGGTAAATAGTAAGCAAGAATAACCTGCACGTAACATTGATGAATTAATTCATGCAAGAATAACATTTTCAAATTAACTTAGAAACATGACCTAACCTTGACCTGAGACGATGTAACAACTTGGAGCCTTCTTCATTATACAGGATAATTACTATCCGTTGAATATTAATTACTCTCCGATGAATATTAATTACTCTCCGATGAATATTAATTACTCTCCGTTGAATATTAATTACTCTCCGTTGAATATTAATTACCGTCCGTTGAATATTAATTACTATCCTTCGAATATTGATTATGAGTAATAATCAGAATGATATGTCAATAATAATCTAAATTAAATTTTGTTAGCTGATGGTTTCATTAAAAAAAATCCATCGATTTCATAATTACCTGGTTGCTTTCGAAGACCGATTGTAGAAGAAAAATTTTATTACCTGTAGTGAAGTTTTTTAAAAATTTATTACTTGTAATACTATAGCTCTGCATTTACTTGTATTTATAACTTGTAACATTTTTAATTTGTAATAATTGTATTTATTATTTGTAATATTACAGCTTTTGTTCCGACTTTCAATAAATTGATTAAAACTGAATAATAATGAAATATCTATTTTTATCAGGTTTTGAAAGATGAAAGATTTTTTAAATTACGAAGCGACAATAAAAATTATTAATAAATTTATTACCGTCTTTCACTTATTAATCAATAATATACGTCGTAAAATAATTTTTGTAAAAATTTTTAAAATCATTTTGAAACCATTGAAATGGTAAATTGAGGCAAATAGTTTACAAAATCCATTGAATTGTAGGCTGAAATCAGTGGTGAACAAGAGGATCAGAGATGACGGGCGATTTGCGTCGGCAAGGGAATGACCACAAGGCCAACGGAGCCCTCGGATCGACCCCCGCTAGGTATGAACGACCAAGGTGGATAGATGATTTTAGTTATAATATATTTAGTTATAATAATTAAGTAATAATTAATGATAATGTAATATTATTTAACAGTGCATTTATAATACATTCGTATGGTTTTGAGAGTGGTATGGTCCAAATTATTCAGTGTCTTATCCAGTTAAGGTTTCTACCGGACGTATTTTGTAACCCTCAGCAAATGCTAAGATTGTTTTGTTTTTTTTTGTGCTTTTTTTTTATATTTTCTGCTCACAAATTTCCGCTCCTCGTTAATTTTTCGGTAATTCGATTAAAACCAAATCGATATAACTTCATTTATTTAAGCACTAGAATGAAGTTGTGCTCAATTTCTATCCGATTGTAACTTTCAGATTGATTGGCCGAAAGCATTTCAGCAATCCCTGATGCACCTTGATTGTTTCACGAACAGCCTTTCCTTGGATTTACACCTGTAGATGCTCGAAAATTCGAAGATGTTTATCAGGATTCTCGTCGTTTGGTTGACCCTGAAATTATTAACAATAATTATTATGCAAATAGGAATAATTATGGAAATAATGGCGTGCAGCTTGGCCGAATGTAGTTCATTTATATAGCGCCATATGCATAGCGTCAGAGGCGCTTTTTGTTAACCATTTATATAGCGCTCCTTCCCAAGGGCGCTTGTGCAGTGCAGGCTGGGTTTGGAGCACGACACATTACGACTGTTGCCATTACCGCCGTATGCAGGAACGCAACCTGCATGCGGTCGTAATGTGTCGTGTTCGCAACCCAGCCTGCACAGCCAGGGAGCGCCCTCGGGTAGGGGCGCTATATAAATGGTAGATCGATTAAAAAGTGCCTTCACATCCCATTCGGATACAAAGGCACGTAAGTGGTGCAAGAGTTTTGCTATTTTACTTCATTAGCATGTCATTGCATTCATTTCACACTTTTCCTGTTACAAATGCTGCGTGATAATAATTTTGTGGTAGTAATAATATTAATTATAAGTAACGTGTGTAATTAATTATTATTAATGCTCAGGTAAATGAA
>MPNW01000844.1:142925-160425 GCA_011800805.1 Hirudo medicinalis
TTTGTCATGGGATAAGATGTTTGACAAATGTTAGTAACGAAAAATAAATTAAGTGAATAATTATGTTAGACAATTATTTAATAATTAATAACAACATCAACTATAATAATAATAATAATAATAATAGTAATAATAATAGTAATATTAATAATAACAACAATTTCTTCAGAAATTTTATTCATTTAAATCACTTAAATACAAACATCTAATCAACTCAAGGAATCAAAGTGACTCAAGGGTCAGCCTTAAGTAAACCTAATTCAATTTCTTTAAAGCTTTTCATGAGCAGTTAATTTAATTAAAGTTAATTTAATAATTTAATAATTTAAGTTAATTTCAGCCTTTCTTAGGCCTCAAGGAAAATATAATTTTACAAAATTTGTCAAATTATTTGAAAGCCAATATTTAAACATTAATGAAATAAAGCACAAAAAAAATATACAACTCGTTCCTGCCTTATCCATTTCGTGCATCCCCTTGGCGAAACACCCCTTGGCCGATTTGTCAAAAGTGCTGACGAGTGTCACAAACATTTTTTCCAGCTGTCAAACATCGTCATGTTACAAACATCCTAGTTGAATTGTTTTGTATTGTAATGTCTTTTCAGTAATAGCTATTTACATTTTGACGATTCTAGTTAAATTATCTAATTCAAAATAATTATATAATAATAATAATAATAATAATAATAATAACTTTAAATAAAAAAACAATAACAACAATAATAATAACAGTAATAATAATAATAATAATAATAATAATAATAATACATTATTTTAATCTAATAATATATTAACTATTTAATAATATTAATAATAATAAAATTTTTACACCAAAAAGTAAAAACTAAAATTAGACTGAACAGCAAGTAATTGCAATTAAAAGTAATTAAACAATGCATAATGTTATAAATAATTAATTATATTACATTATTATTAACATCGGTAAATAATTGATAAATAAATAAAAGCAGTAAATAAGTGACACAGTTAATATTATCATTATTATTAGTATTATTTATTCATTGTCATCAATTATTAATAATAATTGTCATGAATTATTGTTATTGCTCGTTATTAATTGTTATTAATCACTGTTACTATCATTATTAATCAAGTGCAAGTACTATTAAGTAATTATAGATATTACTAATTAATTAGAGCTATTGTTGGTAAATTATAACTATTAATTAGTCGTAACGTTGCAAATTAATTATCGCTATTAATAATTAATCATAATTATTAATTATCGCTATTAATAATTAGTTATAATTATAATTATTAATTATTAATTATCACCATTAATAATTAATAATTAATTATAATTATAATTATTAATTATCACTATTAATAATTAATTATAATTATTGATTGTTAATTATCGCTATTAATAATTAATTATAATTACTAATTGTTAATTATCACTATTAATTATTAATTACAGCCATTATTAATCAATTACTTGTGCGTACTCCTGACTAATGAATTCCATTTATTACTATTAGTTTATTAATTATAAGTAATATTATTAATTATCAGTATTATTATTATTATTATTATTATTATTATCAATAATTATCATATTACTTCGAATTGAGTTTCCTGAGTATAGTGTCTGACCAGATAATCCTTGTACACTTTGAAGAAGGTATAGTCAACGATTTTGTTCAGACAACTCGTCTGGGTGGGTTTCGACAGCATGTAGGAAGACTGTAGTTTATATCAAGAAATTATTGTTTTGTATTGTTTTGTTTTGTATTTGTATTTAGCCGATCTGCTGAGTATATACGATCAGGACGTGAAGCGTTCTTTAATCCTTCTACCATTTATATGGCGCCCCTATCTGAGGGCGATCCCTGGCGCCCCTATCCGAGGGCGCTCCATGGTGGTGCAGGATGGGTTGCGAACGTGACACATTACGATTTCTTTGTATGATTGATAATATTTCATTTATTTATTCATCGATAATGTGACTTTTTTTTTGATGATTTTTGTGATTTCTTTTTTTCTATACAATTTTTTTTTCATAAATTTGAGGTTAATAATATTCAAATTAGGGTTAATAATTGGTTAATAATTTTTCAAATTCTTTTCTTGAATTAAATAAAATAAATTATATGAATTCAAATAAATATGAAAATTTTAATTAATATAAAAATTATAAGAATCATATGAATTTTAATAATCATAAAATTATATGAATTATGATAATTTTGCAAAAAATAATCTTCAGGAGTCTCTCCTACCATTCTCCTCAGGCTTTGGATTTTATGAAATTTATCAGGCAGAGTGTCAAAATGGACGATGACATTCCTCCAAATCATGTAGTTGGCAACTTCTCTAAGGACGGATTTGATGAGATTTCGAAAAATTATTATCTAAATAATTATTTGTAAATAATTAATTGGGGTTTTATTGCCATTGAATAATTGGCATGAAAATGTGATTATGTAAGCAGAAAATATGTTAATAATTTCAGTGAAAAAACCAGTATCAATAATAGAAGTTATTATAAAAAGGAATAATAATAATAATTATGAAACTACTATTACTACTACTACTACTAATACTACTGCTTCTACTAATGATGATGATGATGATGAAGATGATAATAATAATAATAATAATAATAACAACAACAATAATAATAATAATAACAATAAATTTCCAAAAACCTTATGGAACTGTTCCTAAGAATGTCGTTGGCTTTCACAAAGTACTCAACATCTTGAACCATCAAGATCGTCTCCCCCTTGATTTCCACCCAGGGGACTACTTTGAAGACCCCCTTCAGTATTTCGGTTATGTCCAGACCCCCCTGAAGGTAAATATTATTTTTTTGTTATTTTAAATCGTTCAGAATCATGTCTAATTAAATTATTCCAATCATCGTTAGTCACTGGAACATCGGGTGATTTCAGATGATTTGAAGAAACTGTTAGCGTTGAGAATATAACAAATAATAATAGATAAAAACAATTAATATTTTTTATATTTTTATATTTTATATTTATATTTATATTTTATATTTTTATAATATCAATAATCAAGTACAAATATAAATAAATACATATACAATCAAGTTATATAAATATAAATTAAGCTATAATAACAATGATATGATAAAAATAATTAGTAATTGTTCCAAATTATTTATTATTATTATTATTATTAATATTATTATTATTATTATTATTATTATTATTATTATTATTATCATTATTATTATTATTATTATTATTATTATTATTATTATTATTATTATTATTATTATCATTATTATTATTATTATTATTATTATTATTATTATTATTATTATTATTATTTACTGCTAATAAACGATTATTAGCTGACGATGAAATCAAGTTTTTTTTTACTTCTCCCAACTTTTCCTGGAATTCTGAAAGTTTTAATTCTTCAAACACTGCTGGCCTCCACTGCTGTTTCAACTGGAAAATTTAAATTTAAAATTAAATTAAATTAATTAAAAATTATAACATTGGTGCTAATAATTAAGTAAAATTATAATAAATAAAATATCATTTTAATAATGGAAGTCAAAAGTCAATGATTCAATTAATTACTCTAATAACGAAAATAAAAGTGATAAAAAAAACTGACACCGGAAGACAAACACTCTAGAAATCATCTCGACAGACATTCGATTTGTAGACCTATGGGAAAAATCCAGCTCCTCCGTCCTTTCCTACCTTCACCAAGAGTTGTTCAAGGCCCAGCATGGCCGGGATGTCCTTGCTGTCCCTACTCCCGTCAAACAATTCAATCACAGCCTTCAGGAAGCCCACGTAGTCTTCATACTCTTCCACTCTGTCGCTGATGTATCTGTTGAGGAGACCTGTCAACACCGGCTTCATCTGGAATCAGCATGTAAAAGAAATTTTGGAGTCGGCGGTTTTGTGTTTGGAATTGGTCTGAGATTGGATATCAGTTTCTCGATTTGAAATCTGTTGAAGCGTGTCTCATGATCCCGAATTATGTTTAATATTAAAGTTAAATATATTATTATTTTATTATTTTGATTTCACTTATTTATTTTCATTTCTTCATTCATTTATTCTCGACATGGTCTGAATTTGTCAAAATCTAATCACCACCACAAGTAAGCCGCTCAAACCTCTATGACGTATGTTTCATTTATCCGTCTAGCTCTCAACTTCATCAGGTTTGCTTCACCAGACATGTAACTTTCCACGACAAGTTCTGACAGTTTCCAAGGACCGTACGTCTTGCCATTAGCACAACATTCTTCCAACAATGGCCAACCTTTGTAGGAATCCAACATTTTCATGATATTGTCCAAGCCATACTTCCTTCTTGAGACTGAGCAAAATTATATTTAATATCAACAATTTATTATTATTATTATTATTAAATCATAATGAATAATTTGTCGGGAACTGCTAACCTCTGTCCATGCAAGACTTGAAGAAAATTTCAAACATCGGGTACTTGTCGCCAGTGGTCATTTGAAGAGCAGTGGCTGTTGGATATCAAGTCAGTTCCCATAGGTTTGGATTGTAAGTTATGGAAGGAATGGATATGTTTTTAGTTACATTGTATCATGCATCTTGTTATTGTTATTATTATTATTATCATTATTATTATTATTATTATTATTGTTATTATTATTATTATTATTATTATTATTACTATTATTATTATTACTATTATTATTATTATTATTATTATTATTATTATTATTATTATTATTATTGCTGTCATATAAACACATATTAACTTATATATTTTAAATCAATTGAGTAATTTATAAATTGAATAACGACCTCTTGTCTCCCAGAGGAATGTTGCCGATCTGTAACTGGCCTCGGACGTGATGGTCTTGAAATTCTCCGTTATTTTATTGAAACCTTCACATGCGTATTCCATGTAGTCATCGCAAGGATTTATAGTCTCACTGACTTCGTAACCTGAGTTTCAATGTGGATAAACTTACTTAAGATTGAGGTTATGGTCTTTTTATTGGTTAAACTATTGAGAAGTAAGTCGATATGTATAGATTGACTTCTAGAGAGATATTAATTTAGTGCGCTGACAATTAAAATTTCGCATCTACCAAGAAAGAGTTTTTTTTTTGCAACGGCGTAGATCTATTTATTATTATTTATTATTTCTGTTTTTGATACAATTCGACAATATTTTTAAGAACTAGTTTTAATCTACCTTGCACTGATTCATTGAAAGAAACAAGAACAACTAGCAGGATGATAAGAGTTAACATTTTCCGTCCATTTGTGTGACTTAATTTTTTAAAACTAAGACTTTTGGTTCAAATGTTCGCAAGCTAATTTATATTGAATCAAGTTTTTGAATGTTAAACCGTTAATAATTATTCTTCGTGACTTTCAAAGCTTTATATTCATTGTCAGTGCTTAATTTCAATCATTGATTTGTATAACGAGAAACGTATTGATTCTAATTTGTGACTGAAAAATCGCGGGCATGAGTTGTAATTTCAATATTCACAAATCACGAAATAAATTTATTATAATTTATTTTAATTGGAAATGGCAAAATGTTATTAAATTATAAAACAATTTTTAACTGCATTCGCATCGGTAAAAGAAAATTGATTCTTCACTTTGTTTTCTTTGTTTTTTGTTTTCTCAAATGGATTTCTCGGTAGCAGACGACTTACGGAAAGCAAAGTCTCCAGGATTTTGCTTTAAATATTGCGAGAGGTATCTGGATTTTGCAGAATGTTTTTCATACTTTTCATATGCGCAGCGATCGAACTGTTTTTGATTATTTATAAATTGTGATTTGATTTTCTAGAAATGAAATATTAAGAAAGCATTCGCCCGATAATTTACCTGTGCCGACCAAAACTGGGACGACTTCTGTTGGAATCGTGTTTTTGGTACGAATGTATGTTCCATCGGGTGTGGTTTAAATAATTTAGAAGGCTATTTATTTTTTATCCAGAATGGGGTTATTTTGGGTTCAGATTTTCAGAACATCAACAATTCTCTGAGGGAAAGTAATGCGGAAAAACTGTTCTATCTCTCAGACAATATTTTGTGAGTTTGAATTGAATTTATAATTTGCTGAAACTTTACTCGAATGATTGTTTAATTTATTAATTAAAGTTGCTGTTGTGCTGGTATGGCTGCAGACAACTATTGGGTCAGTAAGCTTATATCATCAGATCTCAAGTTGCTCCAACTTGAGATGAAGAGAAAGTGCAGAGTTGTTACAGCTGTCAGAATTGCCAAGCAGATCTTATTTCAGTAAGAATTTCCCAAAAACATGTCGTGGACAGTTATCATCATTTAAACATTGGCCATTAGAACTACAAAAAAATTGTCAATGTGCAAATGTTTTGTCTTAGTGCTATGAAATTTAAGATACCAGGGTTTTCTGGATGTTAACTTTATAATTGGTGGAGTGGACATAAATGGACCCCATCTGGTCACTGTATACCCACACGGTTCCTCTGACAAGCTGTATTATTCTGGAATTGGTAATCATTCAAATACTTTTCAAGAATGAATTTTATTTTGAGAACTATTGATTAGAATTTAGTTTATTTTACATGGGGAGTTTTTTCATTTGTTCACTTTTGCAGGTTCAGGATCTATGCCCTCAATGTCTGTTATTGAAAACAGGTACAGAATTGGATTAGGAGTTAGTTTTGTAAATAATTTTTTTCGTATAATATTACAATAATATTGTTTTAATAAGATGAAAATAGATGTTTATCCATCATCATTACAACATCTGGTGATAAATTGTCTGACTGGCTGCAAGAGCGACTGAGTTTAACACTAACCTCATTATCGTAATTATGGGAGCTAGATTAAGACTAAGCCCATCATATCAATACTTGATTTCGGAGTACTTGTGATGTGCTGCTTGCATCTTCCATTCAACATGATGGATCCAAAAACTAATTGGAATCATTTACTTGAAGGAGGAGGAAGCTATGGATTTACTGTTGGACAGCATATCGTCCGGCATATACAACGACTTAAATAGCGGTACCTCCATAAATGCTGTCGTCATAACCAAGGAAGGCTTCACCCAGAAAGTCTTCCCATTAGAAGAAAAAGCTCAGAGGTGATTCTGACACTAGTTTGTTATTCGAAGATTCTTTATAGTAATTGGAGAAGATTGTGGACATATTTGGCATGGTATTCTGTACCAGCTAATGAAATCCTTTGATAATGTTGACTAGTGTCATGTAATGTCATGCATAATGACTGGTTAACTAATTCGAGCACTAAGGAGCTCTTGTTCAGATTAAGGAATGAATTTATACACGATTCCAGCCAGAAATCTGTCATCGTAAAAGACTTCAATGTAACTCACACGGAGATCAAAAGGTATGAATTGATAACAACAAGTGAGAAAGTACTGAGATGAATATTACCATTCCTTATGGAATATCCTTGGCCTTATGGACGATTTTGTGAAATTGGAGCTTTTACGATTTGTGACTCATGATTAAGGTGATTGTGATGTTGCTTTTGTTTCGTTGCATTTGTTTGTTGTTATTAAATTGTATTATTCGACTTTGTTTACATTTGAAAGCAACAATATGGTCCATATAAGTGGTCTCAAATCAGAGGACTTTAAGAGAAATTACAATGAATTTGTTTCAGCTAAAGTCTGACTATTTATGATAACTCAAACTTTACGACCATCAACTGTACTTAACAACTTTTAAAAATAGATCTTAGTTTAAGACCTTAGCCAGTCAACCAAACAATTAAAAAACAAAACAAAACAAACACCAATTAACTTAAGAATCAGAACACAAACAAAACATTACTTGAATGACCCAACTTCAATGGTATCAGAAATCTTTGAATTCCTCTTGCAGCAGGCTGATTGGGATGTCGAAATTTCCTCTTGGAACTTCTTGTTCCGGAGGCATGAACACCGGGATCAGCGGAGGAAGCACCTGCTTCAAGTACAAAGCCGGCAAGTCTATTTCGGCAAATAACTGATGGTCCAGTACTTCTTGTCCTTTTCTTCTTCCACATCCCAGCCTCATACCTACATCTGGTGTTATTAATTTGTGAAGGAAGTCGACTAGAACTTGCTCCATATCTTCAGGGTATTGGACCTAAAAACATGAGATTTTGTGAATTAGTTGGCGCTAAGGTTAAGAGCGATATTACACTAATACAGTAACGATAGTAATTTCAGGATGTTTCAGTAACTTACGTTTGCTTCTGCGATGTCCTTGTAGTTTGACCAGTTGCATTTGTCAAAGGGCATCTCACCTACGGCAAGGATGAACATGAGGACCCCGTAAGACCACCAATCTGCTGACACTCCGTAGCCCTGAAAATATTAAGGATATAATTAGTTAATGGAATTGTAATTTTAGGGGAATTAATATTATTACTTACTTTTGACTTGGAGACAGGTTGATTTTGTCGTATCTTTTTCTTGTCTTCTATAATTTTAAGCATTTCAGGGGCCATGTAGTTGAAGGATCCACAAACGCTAAACGTTCTTCCGTCTGCACCGATATTTTTGGCCATCCCAAAATCACCAAGCTTTATGTATCCGTCTCCGTCTATAAAGATGTTTTCCAGCTTGATATCCCTGTGGACGACGCCCACACTGTGAAGGAACTGGATGGCCATGGCAAGCTGTGCTCCGAAGAATTGAATTTCGGCAATTCCCATTTTATAGAATTCGCTCAGATATGAGGTAAAGTCTCCGGCCGGGTAATAATCCATGGCAAAGTAGACGAAGCTCCCGTCCATGAAGTGATGGTGCATCCTGGAGATGAACGGATGATCGACGGACCTCGATATTCTCTTTTCTCTTATAAAACCGGTCAGATGCTTCCGGAACAATGCCTTACTGACGACTTTAATGGCACTGATCTCTCCACTGGACCTGTGCTTGGCCAATTTGACGGTGCCAAACGTACCTTTTTCTATTGTCTTGATGTGTTCGTATTCGCTTATCGACATTTTGTCGATCTTTGGGCTTGTCTCGTATAACCTGATAAACGTCGTCCTAGCTTTCCGAAGTCCGGCCCTGTACCTGCCGTGGTTGGCCAGAGACCTCAACTTGCCGACGAAACTGCCCCAAATTCTCTGGGAAGCAGTGTTTTTAGACCCGCATCTACGATGCATACCGGGCCTGCAAAGGCCCCCATACATGAAAGACATCATTTTTAGTGGTGAACTTTTAGCGATTGCGATAAATTCATTAATCGGAGATTTGGTACGGCAATGATATTTGCTGTTTGGATTATTTTTCATTAGAGAGCAGTTTTCAGTTGGTTTATTTGAGCAGGTGACATTGCTCGATGAAAGATAACGTTTGTGTTGATTTTTGAAAATTTATTACCATTAATAAATTTTTATTATTAATTATTAATGATAATTATTTATTACCATTAATAAATTTTAAATTTATTAAAAAATATTTTAAATAAAAAAATTTGTCTTTAAGACAACGGGTAATGTAATAATAAATGATTAAATGAAGATAATATGACACTATATTGTTATATTTTAGACGAATTTTAACTTAAATCTCATTTCGCCAGATTTTCTACCTCTCTACGTGACTAGCCCGAATCTTATTTTAAATAATATTAGTAATAATAATAATAACATTAACAATAATTATAATAGCAGTGCCGGATTTAGACATGGTCGGGGATGTGCCACCGCGTAGGGGCCTCCACCAACCAAAGAAACCTTATTTTAGCTTGTCAGGGGTGGGCAGCAGGACTGGTGGGCCTCCATCACATTGCACAGGGGCCTCCACCTGGGTAGATCCGGCGCTGGGTAATAGAAATAAGAACACGTCATTTCCTGTCCAAACCAGATCTAACAAGGCACTTGAAACTGATCGGGATGCCTTGTGTTAGCGAATGCTAATGTAATAATAATAATAATAATAATAATAATTGTAAGAATGATGATGATAGTATTAATAATAATAACGCTTACGAGTTTATATGGTAAACCAAAACTAACCGGTCAGAACTACTTCTTTACGCTCACCAAAACAGTAGCAGAACTTGAATTTGCCTGCCTACAAAATCAAAAGTACAACCTTTCCTCAACATGCTACTCAGTCACTTGAAGTAGATTGAGACTGTTGGCTGGATGTCGTTCCTGTTGCTGTTGTTGTTGTTGCAGTTGTTGTTGTTGAAGTTGTTGCTACAGTTGTTGTTGTTGAAGTTGTTGTTGCTGCTGCTGTTTGTGGTTCAATTATTGCCATGTCCACGGATTGTAATGTTGCAAGAGTGAGTTTTATCCTTTTTATTCTTGAAATTATTTTTATAATTATTGGAAAGTTTCAACATTTACGAAAAAGGTGTTCTGCTGTTTTGTTGCGTTTGAGTCATCGGTTCAATAAGGTTGGTTTGTCATGCTTTGTAGTCTAACTTGCAACAATTTCTTGCAACAATAGGTTCTGCCCTCAATAAACTTTTATACAGTCACAACCACTAACATGCATGGTTTTTGTTGATAATGTTGTTGATTATAAAAATAAATTTTTTAGTTCTTTGATTTTTTACTTCTGCAATGTAAAATTTTCCAGAGCTTGGACACAAAATCGGAGGTCGACGGTGACTAGCGCCAATTGTCAGCAGACGATCTCTGCTGTCAACTATAAAAACTACAACAAACATTCTTTTTAGGTCTGTGTCACCGGTGTATTTTTTTGGGTAGGGGTGTTTGGGGAACCTGAACATGATCAATGAAACTTCTTCACCTCTAAGAATAATAATGACATTGTTGTTGTGATGACAAGTAATGATTAACACTTACCTTGATAACACAATATGTTAATAATCGAATTCTTTCAATGACGAATAATTACTAATAATTACCTTAATCACGAGTGAAATGAACGATCTACATGTGAGGACTTCATGTCTTATCACGATTTCACGATAAAGTCAAAATTTATTATTATTACTATAATTATTATTATTAATATTAATATTATTATTATTATTTTTTACTATAATTGTTATAAAGTGAGCTCTGTTTACGCACCAAAAGGTTGTCATTTGTCCCTTTTCAAAGAGACGGTGAATTATAGTGAATTAATGACTTGTAAAGCGTAATACTGAGAAATTCTTTTTAAATCAAGTCTCCGTTTAAAATGTTTCCCAATAATCATAATTACCATAAAAATAGAATAGCACCAATAAATGTCATAATTACCATCTTGCATAACATTTCTTGGAATGATTTTGTCGTGATGTGAGTCTCGGGATAGTAGACAGTAGCAGTAGCAAATTGTAAAGCTACAAATCTAGCGATTATAATGATAAATAGTTATTATTTGAAACAACAAAGCAAATGGTTTTATCCATTATTCATTCAACTCCTTTTCACTTTGGAACAAAACAGTTGCTTTGCCGAGGTAAGAGATCAACATTACCCGTTGACGAAATGCTTCTAAAGAGTGTTAAATAATATTCCTGATTAGTTAGCCATTAACTTATTGTAATTATTATTGTCGTACACATCTGAAGGTGCTTTAAAGATGAAATATTCAACAAAATGTCAGCCTAATGTCGTACTCAAAACGAGACCCGATTCTTGTAATAGCTGAGGGATCCGACAATAACGCAACTGCTTTATCGATCAAACGATCGATCAGTTTTATATCAAAATCCGCTGAATTAAAATCAGAATAAAACTCGAACCATGTAAATTTCCTACTCTCGAAACATCTCCAAAATGGTCCTCAAACTCAATGCAAGGTTAACCTCATTGTTAAGGTGAGATAGTAATGAAATTGTATCTAGTTTAAATAGCCTTACTGAGAAGGTGTGCCATACGTTTTAAGGTCTCGATGGAGTCACCTGTTGTCTACCTGGATATCTAAGAGACTATCCGTGATATATATTCTCCGATATTCGATACATATCGAAAGTTGCCATCGATATATTGAAAGATATTTGGAGGGCTTCAGAGATTGACCGAGATAATTTTGAGGTTATAAATAACTTGACCTGCTCGTTTTGGCGCTTTTTGATATTTCGAGTTGTTGAATTTGTCTTCCACTTGTTCCAGTTCATTGAATCCATTTTGAGGAATGGGAAATGGGAATTGGATTTTTGTTTCTCGATTATCCGTGACCTTTAAAAATTAATATTAATTAATTGCCTTTTTAAATGTATTTATGTCATTATTTATGCAATTTATTCTTAAATACGTCGATGGATTTTCCAGACGAAATTCTGTTGCAACTAACAATCGATTGATCTTTTATCAGTTATCGAACAAAAGTGTACATTTTTTTTACTCAGGCTTTGCGAACCTCTGCTTGACTTGTTGACTGGTCGGTTGATCTTGACGATTGACTGATCAAAACTGTCCAGCAATTGATGACATTGATGACACCGATTAGCCCGTCATTCCAAAGAGAGGCCTGTCCTTTCCCGAAGCAGAGTTACTTCCATCCTCTTTGACGAAAAACTAATTGTAAGTGACATGTTTTGTTGTTTTTCGCTTGCTCAAATGTTTGGAAAACAAAATCCAAACAAAACACTTTGAAAATGTGACTTTATCCTCTTGATTACAGTTTATTTAGTCGGTTAATAAGTTTAGCAGTTGACTGAAAAAGGAAATCATCAAAAGAACTGAATTATTTATTGTCTTGCAAAACTTTGAGCAACGAGCACGGGAGTGTTTTTAAGGCTTGCGCAAGTGAAGTGTTAAAACAGAATTATGAATTATGAATTATGAATGAGCGTTTTAAATGCTTGATTATTTTTCCAATATTTTGGAAAATATTTATTTAATGTTTACATCATTATTCACACATTCTTCACGTAATCATTCCCTGAATGACTGTTCCTAGCTGTAACTTATTGCAGGGATATTATGTGCACATTTGTAGATGAATATGCAAATCGTAAAAAGAATTATTCTGATAATTTAATGAGTACATGGATGTATCAATATAACGTAATTCAAGTCGTGTTTTTGGTAATAGCAAATAGCAGGCTCGAATGTCGTCAAGGTTGTTGCACAGATGTTGTTGTTGTTGTTGTTGTTGTTGCACAGATGCTGTTATTGTTGGTGTTGTTGTTGTACAAATGTTGTTGTTGTTGTTGCACATATGTTATTGTTACACAGATATTGCTGCTGCTGCTGCTGCTGCTGTTGTTGTTGTTGTTGTTGTTGTTGTTGTTGTTAGGGAGCTGCTGAAATTTGTCGAACGATGTCATCATTTTCGAGTGAATTGAGCCGCATGTTTATGTCATCATTTAAGTAAATAATCTATTTTTTCCTTCATCGTGTCAACGACGTCAACCATAAGAAAAGAAAAAAGACCTAACAGATAATCTATATTTCTCAACAATTTACAGCCGTGAAATTATCATTATTGTTAAAGTTATTTCATTCGGCTCCATCTAAATTTATTATTTATTAGTTATTCTTATTATTTTATTGCATCACGTTTATTGAGTCTCCGCATTTTTTTGCTGATGATTTTTTAATCTCTAATATATTTTTCTTCTTCTTCTTCTTGTTGTTGTTGTTGTTCGTGCAAATGTCACGACCAAAGCCATTTTACAAAGGATTGCCTGTTTTCTCAAAGAACAACAGAATTGGGGACAAGCATCGTAAATCATGTTTGCCTCATCAGTCAATAAACACTATCTTTAAACACCGAGCACATGATGAAGAGGATGTCATCCTTTGCATGACGGATGACGAATGCATTCGATGTGTTGACATTTTCATGTTTTTACATTTGTGGACTTTTGAGACAAAACGATGACTTAGCAATGACATTAACTGCAAAACTATGTTTCGCGTGGAATCAGAGACTGCACAGACCAGCCTTGAGGACGATTTCAGTGATTTATTACAACATGCACCAATCTCAGTGACTCAAACATTTTTTGTTTGATTCCTGTGTACACAGATCCATCAAATTCTGTCAGTCCAGACAAAAGGATCGTCAACAGCTGAAGAACATGATATTCGCTGTTCTCAGTTGAGAGAGTTTTACCATGAATCACAGTTGTGCCAGTGTTTCAAATCACTTGACATAGCATTAATGTGTAGTGGTTTAAGAAGACTAACCTTGGACTAACCATGTTTGGAAGTAAACATCTTCATTATTTATTACATCAGTGCCTATCTTGAGCAGAAGTAGAATTGGAACTTGAGGTGGGCTTAGAGGATGGGCCATTTACTGTGTGATAAAAGCAGTTCTTACCCTTTGAGGGATTCCTTGGCAGCACTCCTGGTGGATGGTTCGCGTGTTTTCTTACCTCAGAAGGTTTAGATAGATCTAGGGAGGATTTAACCGCGGCTATTGTTATTACTGTTTTAGAGTTGCAATTGTAGTTAATTTATATAGCGCCATGTGCAGAGTTTCAGAGGCATTTTCATTTTCAGAGGTATTTTATTAACCATTTATGTGGCGCTCCTTCCCAAGGTGGCTTGCGGCAGTTCAAGCCGGGTTTCGAACGCGACGCATCACGACTGTCGCTTGAATAAATTATAAATAGAAGTTGGAAACAATCGTTCGTTTCTCCGAAGCAAATCAGATTTAAATTAAAAACAGGTTTTAATCGTCAACAGGATGGCACTCATTCTCAGAGTTACAAGACTTTCTAACCATGAAAATGCCAAGCATTTGTTTTCGAGCGCAAGCCGAAAAACCATGGCCGACAACTTCAGAAATAACTCAATAATAACTTCATAAATAACGAAATTTGATCATCAAAATTGAAGGCTACTTTCGAATTAACGAAAAAGCAAAAAGCCCTAAAGTCGGTTTTGGCCACTGTGCGCCTCAACAAACCAGTTTTGGACAAGTTTTGAGTAGAAAAGTCTACTTTGTAAGCTCTGCTGAGCTGTTCTTATTTTTGATCCTGCTTGTGGGGTATGGTGGCTACTTTTCTTCAGCTCGGATATTCACTTAAATATTACACAATTTTAAAACAAATCTGGACTAGGATTATTTTCTAAAGTAGATGTTCTTATTTGTGGTGCCAATGGCTTGTTCGTTTGAGGGCGTATTTTTTAAATACATATTTTTGATACAAATTCGTGTTTGTGGTCAATGAGAACCCCACTTTTTGGATTGATGTAATTTTGATAAAATATATATTGAGCATGGAATAACATTGATTTTTGTTATGTCGGTTAATAAGTTGTCGGTCTATTGTGAGTGAATAAATCGATTACGTTAGGAACAATTATATTATATTTATTTATTATTATTATTATTATTATTATAATTGGTTGTCACCAAGATTCATAATAATATACACTTCAAAACATATTGAGGTTCAAAACATAGACTTTTTAACCTTCATTCATTGGAGCTGAGTTGTGAACTTGAAAATCAAGATTCTTTAAAACAACAACAACAACAGCAGCAACAACACAACAACAACAACAACAACAACAACAGCAGCAACAGCAGCAACAACACAACAACAACAACAACAACAACAGCAGCAACAGCAGCAGCAGCAACAACACAACAACAACAACAAATTTCGATTTACTTGGACAAACACAACTTAACTTGAAAAGCAACTTCTTGTGCTCGCGCCAAAATAAACGCTTGTAACTATTTAACAACGGATAATATGGGCTGATATTTTCATTTATTTCTCAGTCAGCAATTTATCCGATCATAATATCCGGATTATTATCGCAATGCCCCAAATTGTGGTACCGCTTAAAAATTTTATTGTTCAACGAGGCGAGGTGAGATTAAAATTTGAAAAAGTCCTTGAGACAAAACTTGCAGACGGACGGACCTGTCTGCAGAATTGATCGACCTCACACGAGGGTTTATAATAATAATAATAATAATAATAATAACAATAATATTACATTATTATATTATATCATATTATATTATATTATATTATGTTGTTATTAATTACTTAATTGTAATTAAATAATGTATATATTTATGTAATTATATATTAATAACAATAACAATTTACAAATGAACGTTTGAAACACCGCTGGTTGTAGCATTCCAGCGACTCACCTGTTCACGAATTCCAAAGCCCACCTTGATTAGTGCCCGCAGATCACGTGCATCCTTTGTCTGTTTGAACAAGTTTCATCGTGATAGTCACTAATTTTAACCTTTAGGACGATATAAAACTCGAATGATCTCGCATCCTCGGTCTCGTGACCTTGGTCTTGTGTCATTGAGACTACCAAGACATTTACCAAGAAGCGTGGTGGTGCAAGACCGGCATTTGAGCACGACTTCGTGTAGTGCCACCAGGCTTTCCTAGTTTGGCTGAGATATCGGAGTGATGGATCGAGTCTGATTTTGAATTATCCTGGATTTTAAGATGATTTATCATTAAAGATCTTTAAAGATCATTAAAGATCATTAAAGATCATCTTTGTTTTTTTTTTTTTAATATTTCAAGAATCGTGCTTTTGCCTTTTTTTTAGGCAACCAATTTTGTAATTGGGTATGCAATTCGATCTGACTTGAGAGTATTTCGTTTGGTTTGGTGTTGCAATGTCCAAGTTGCGATGTAAAACATAGGTACAATTTTATCCCCGTATCTCAGGTAATCATCGTGTGAGGTAGGAGGATCCTAGCATGTCAGTCTTAACACTAAAGCGACATGTAATTAAATGCATTTACAATGTAATGCGTCCACGAATGTGATAAGCAAAAAACATGTGAGATGTTCTTGGCGCCGAGCAATTCGATAGTTGATCATCTGTCATCTTGGTCATATTTCTTCTCACACAAACGGCCACTTCAGACACATTCAATGCAAAAGTAATGTCATTAGGTCGGTTAAATGAATGTCATATTGTCACAGGATGAAATGACGCAATAAAATTATTGTAATGTAATATAACATTGACGAGGCCTTTCTCAAAACCAGCCTGAACTACCTAATACTAATAATAAAGCCATATCAGGATTCTACAATGCGCTATATAAATGGAGTCGATGGATGGTCTTGATTGAGTCAATATTGCGCTAGATAATTGAGCTTATGACCTGCATAATCGATGCATAGCGATGCTAAATTCTTGCCTATTAAACTCAAGTTTTTAAAAGGTTCTGAGTTCAAATTCAGTCTTTGGGGTCAAAATATAATATCAAAGACCTATCAAGTTTGCTCGGTTAGCAGACTTTGAGCAGAGCTTGAACTTTGACCTGTTTGGTTCAAATTTTCTGAAAGTTCAAAGCTATAAATAGTTCGGGATCTTAGCATCTCCTGCTTTCAGCTGAATGCAGTGTCTGAGTGTGCGTTGTGTTTTATCACGAATTGGAGGAAGTTTGTAGAAAGAATATTTCTAAGGAATATTCATTTAGTCTATTCACTTAATTAAGAATATTAAGCTGAACGAGAAATATTAAATTTATCAACCACTAATTTTAATAATAATAATTTTAATATTAATAATAATAGCAATGATATTGATAATAATAATAATAATAATAATAATAATAATAATAATAATAATAATAATAATAATAACAACACTAAT
>MPNW01000844.1:162925-165700 GCA_011800805.1 Hirudo medicinalis
ATCAATCAATCAAATACATTTCAAACGAAAAGCATTCAAACGCATTGAATGCGATATTCCATCAAAATGTTTTTTGCGACTTCAAAGTGATGAATATTCCGGGTGTATTTTCATTTAATGTGAGCTTCTTTCAAGGAACCGTGAGCGACTGTCCTTGGACGAATGTAATGGTAAGTGGAATATGTCATAATGTAATATAATAACATTATTGATGGCCATCTTTCTGTCCTTCTGTCATTCATGTGATCAAGGCGTTCACTTCAAATGAGATGAAGAATCACGACAACCAAGAAAATGGATGATTTATGAACAAACTATAGAAAAGAACCGATGTCAAAAAGAAATTGATGACAAAAATGCGATGATGTCACTTTGAAATGCTTACTGCGATGATTAATGACTTCAATGTGATGAATAAATAGATTGTTTGCAGAAAAATTGAGAGAAAATGAAGTTTAAGTCTGTGGGCGATTCAATCATCTCAACCGTTGTTCGAGCACCTCCTTTATTCGTGCGTCATGAACTGCAAGTTCTCTGGACTCTGGGTTGCAAAATACAAGCCAGAGAGTGAACTGAATTGTTGTTGTTGTTGTTGTAATTATTTTAAAATATTTACTATGTTTGTTTGGTATTCTTAATGTTGTTGTTGTTGCTGTTGTTGTTGTAATTACTATGTTTGTTTGGTATTCTTAATGTTGTTGTTGTTGTTGTTGTTGTTGTCAAGCCACTAGTAACAGCGACACGCATTAAAATTAACAATTAGCAAATCAATAATCACGTTTACTACGATAAATGAATTGCAACAAAGCACTTTCATGACCTTAACTCGACAAGATCAAAGGTCGTAGCTGGATCGGTTCAGTTTGAATAATGACCGAATCCAAGCAAGTGTTCAGCTTCTCTCCTGCTTCCATTATTTTATAAATCATTTTCCATTGGCGGTCTCTGGAGGACCTGCTTGATCAGATAATAACAAGTTGACATTTTGATTGTGATTCAGTTGGAACTGAACAATGTTTTAATTTTTATTATTATTATTATTATTGTTGTTGTTGTTATTATTATTATTATTATTGTTGTTGTTGTTATTATTATTATTATTGTTGTTGTTGTTATTATTATTATTATTATTATTATTATTATTATTATTATTATTTTAGAAGAAATCCTATTGCTAGTGAAACAGATTTGACTTGTCCTGAAAACAATCACACGTTGAACAGATCTACCCGTCACTGTTATCGTTATCATGATTATTAATAATATTGTTATAAAGATTAATAATAGTAATAATAATAATAACAAAATTATTATTATTGTCATTAATATTATTAATTATTATTATTATTATTATTATTATTGAATCTTAAAGTCATTTTATGCAAACCCCTGTTATCGTGAAAGTGTAAGTTTCTCTTAGGACGATGAAGATGCGCCATTCCAGCTTGAGTTTGGAATATTATTGTTTCTTAAAATAACAATAACATACCGACAACAATGCAACGACAATACAACAATAACATCTAAAACAATGGCATGCAACACAGCGAACATCGACAACATTGAGAGCACACATTCCAAGCCAGAGGTCAGGCAAGGTTTTGCATAAAACAAAAAGCAAACACCGGGAACAAAGACACGAAAACAATACCTAACCGGACGACAAATCAACAACACTCTTGCGTAATTAGTCAACAATAATTACTCAACCATAACTTATTACATCATTAATCACCGACCAACTCCAAGCACGACAAAGGAAAGTTACAGCGACCACAAACAACAACATCAACTTTGAGAATCCTTTGACTGAATCCTGATCAAGGCAGGTGGAGCTTTGAGGAGCTTTGGCCCGCGCATACCTGAGCGCTCAGGTGATTAGCCATTATCTGGTCCCACGTGATAGCAAGAGACCGTTCTATATAAGTAACTTGACTGGCCTATCGTCCGATTTCCTGAGAAGGTTTTGGTGGTTCGAGTGATGACTCTTTAGGTTTGCGGCTTTTAGGAGGCAACGCTGTTGTTGTTCTCGTCTCAAATATTTGAATAAGTGACCGTCAGAGGAAGAAGAAGAAGAAGGTTTACTGGTTATCTACAGAATCCTAAAGCTCGCTAAACGATAGATTGTCTACAGCTCGAACAACTGTTTTTACAAATTGTCTACGATTTTTATCTTCAACTCCTACCAGTATTATTATTACTCCTACAATACAAGCAAGTACTAACAACAAACAACAACAACATCAACAGTAGTTTGAACAACAGTTTCTCCTGGTGAACATTCTCCACAAGAAGGTGAAGGTTATGAGATCTTGTTAAACTGCTGTTCATCACAGAACTTGGTGATGGAAGAACAGTGCTAAGTTGTCCAGGGGGAAGAGTTTGTGATATCAGAGGGCCGGTCTCTCGCAAGTTCTAGTTGGCTCGGACTCAGGGTTTGGGTTGTGGTCGGGTAATTTCAAAATTTAACATCAGCCTTCGAACATGGTTACTCTAAAGGACAGGATCAGGAAGACGTTTCCCAGTAATTTGGAAATTTTTTTTTTTTAAATGTTTCGTTTTCTTTCTATTATTATCATTATTGTTATTATTATTTATTATTATTATTATTATTATTATTATTATAACTATTGTTAGTATTATTATTATTATTATTATTATTATTATTGTTGTTGTTGTTATTATTATCATCATCGCCATAATAAGGGTTATACATTATTAATAATAATCACATTTACAAAATACAGAGGTGTTCATAACTCGCAAGTCTGGCGA
>MPNW01000844.1:171300-185368 GCA_011800805.1 Hirudo medicinalis
ATCATCATCATCATCATCATCATCATCATCATCATCATTGTCATCACATCACCATCATCATCATCATCATCATCATCATCATCATCATCATCATCATCATCATCATCATCATCATCATCATCGTCATCATCATCATCATCATCACCGCCATCATCTTAATCACTAATGATCTTTGAAAACAGGACAATGCCAACCTGTACATGGCCATGGAGTACTGCTGCGGTGGCGAACTCTTCACCCTGTTGAGGAGCAGGAGGAGATTCACGTGAGTGTTTCCGTCCCCCGGCCACCGACCCACCCACCTCACCTCACCCCACCCCGATCCATTCTTTCTCCCTCCTCAATCCCTGGCTTCCTCATTCTTTTGGATTCTTGCGCAAATCTCCTTTGCATCCTTCGCGAAGGATTAGCTGCTCGATGGCAATTTGTCGAGATTGCGAACGAGTGAGCGAGAGAAAAATAATAGACAATCCGAATGATTGATCTCAGTTGCACGAGGATTGAAAATGTCGATTCATCGTCGGAGGCATATTGCGTCCTGAGACGTCAGGAATGCCTCTCACGACGGGCTGGAGAGAAAGATTATCGACGAAAGATTATCGGAGGATTAGCAACTTGACTCCTTTGAACGAATAGGATGTCAATTCATTACGACTGAACAGAAGAAGGGAGAGATTGATTTCATAATAATTGCGTTATTATTTGTTGGTATTATTATTTTTATTATTAATATTATTATTATTGCTATTATTATTTTTATTATTATTATTATTTATTGTTATTATTATTATTATTGTTATTGTTATTATTATTGTTATTATTATTATTATTATTATTGCTATTATTATTATTATTATTATTATTATTATTATTATTATTATTATTATTATTATTATTATTATTATTATTATTATTATTATTATTATTGCTGTTCTGGTTGTTGTTATTGTTGTTTATATTTATCGTTTCTTAAAATAACTTTTAGTAGCTTTTGTCGTCCCAATCAGCACCACGTGCAAACACACACACACAAACACACACACACAAACACACACGGGAAGATCCGTGCGTGCAACAGTGCATCCGGATTTTCATTTACTCAGTCTCAGAAACTTTGAAATAAGATCTTCATTAAGCCGTCGACCGTTGTCATCGTTTGATCCAGAATCCCCAGCACTTATATTTATGAAAAGAGAATATTATTTATTCAAACCAGTGAAGCAGATTTATTGAAAGTCGCTTGAGATGCTTTTTGAAGTTCATCCATTCGAGTATTGGACTTGATCGTAAAAAACCTTAGGACGTCATAAATCCTGCTGTCCATTTGGAAGGCCGTAAATTGTGTCTTTGGTCATGTTTATGACGTCGATGAAAGCCCCGGGAGATAATTAATAACAATGTTGTGAAAATAACATCGATATTATTGCTATTATTGTTGTTATTAATTTTATTATTGTTATTATTATTGTTATTGTTATTGTTATTATTATTATTATTATTGTTATTATTATTATTATGATTATTATCATCATCATTATTATTATTATTATTAATGCTACTATTTCCAAATAATTAGTATTAGTGAGTGCAGTTTGTCAGGAATGGTTTTGTTTCTATTGATTGATTGATTGATTGATTGATCGATTGATTGAACGATGAATGCACGTGATTGACGAAACGGTTGATCGACCACAAAGTAATCGGTGTTCTGGCTGATTGACCACAAGTCATTGATATTCTGGCTGATTGACCATGGGTGATTGACGTTCTGGTTGAACGATCGACATTTATCGATGTTCTGCTTGATTGACCATAAAGTGATTGAATCCTCACTTCCAGGGAAAAGATGAGTGCCTTCTACGCTGCCCAGGTGGTCATGGTCCTGGAGTTTCTGCACAGTGTTGACGTTCTGTACAGGGACTTAAAACCAGAAAACATTCTGCTTGACCACAGGGGTTACATCAAGGTGTCATGATTTCTTTGTTGTGGTTTTAAAGTAAATATCAAATAAATAAGCAAACAAACAAATAAATGAATATATTTGAATATGAATTCTGTCATGCATGGATGCTTTACCGCGGTACTGAAGCAATGCAACCTAATTCACAAAGCAGCTTCATAAATAGGCGCTACATAGATTAAATTGTAAATAATTTAATGCAAAGGTGTTACATTATAATATAATTAATATATCATCATAATTCACGACGTAATAATTAATTAATTACGATTAATTAATTAATTACGATTAATTAATTAATTAATTAAAACTGACATCATCTTCCCGAAATTGTTCCAAGGTGGCGGACTTTGGTTTTGCCAAGAGAGCGACGAGGCACACTTACACGCTCTGTGGCACTCCTGATTATCTTGCTCCAGAAATGATCATGAACAAGGCTAGTCTGTTTGGACAATGTGTACGTTTCGAGTAATCCCAGTACAGTTTGTATTAAGTACATGAGTACATGAAGAGATGGGCATCCTAGTTATTGGATGACCTTTCTGAATTTGTGTGTTTGCGAACGGTTTTGTTGTGATTCACTAAGCATAATAATATACGCCTAATAATTATATTATATTATATTGTATTGTATTGTAATGTATTATATTGTATTGTATTGTATTGTATTGTAATGTATTATATTGTATTGTATTGTATTGTAATGTATTATATTGTATTGTATTGTATTGTATTGTAATGTATTGTATTGTATTGTATTGTATTGTAATGTATTATATTGTATTGTATTGTATTGTAATGTATTGTATTGTATTGTATTGTAATGTATTATATTGTATTGTATTGTATTGTATTGTATTGTAATGTATTGTATTGTATTGTATTGTACTGTACTGTACTGTATTGTAATGTATTGTATTGTATTGTATTGTATTGTAATGTATTATATTGTATTGTATTGTATTGTAATGTATTGTAATGTATTGTATTGCGTTGTATTGTAATGTATTGTATTGTATTGTATTGTACTGTACTGTACTGTATTGTATTGTATTGTAATGTATTGTATTGTACTGTACTGTATTGTATTGTATTGTATTGTACTGTACTGTATTGCATTGCATTTTTGCATTTTGGATGCCCAAATTAAGCTAAATTCAACCTTAACCCTAAGCTCTAAACAAAAGGGCAACCTTAACTCTGACCTTGTACTGACCAAAATAAATACTTGTTCAGGGTTACGGGAAGTCGGTTGATTGGTGGTCCCTGGGCGTGCTCATCTACGAGATGGTGGCCGGTTATGCCCCTTTCGCAGCCGAAGAATCCATGGAAAGATTCGAAAACATCGTTAGCGGGAGGGTGAGTTGCTGGTGGATGGTTGGGGGAGGTTGGATGATTGGGGAGGTTGGATGGTTGGGGAGGGTCGAGCATGTGAAGAGTTTTAGAATTTATTATGAATAAATCACTTTAATTGTTTATGTGTATTCTTTTATTAGTTTTATTAAATTATTTTATCAATTACTTTAATTACCAATTCAATTAAAAAGCATTCAAGTCGAAATGACATTTTTAAAGGATTATTACCAAACGAAAAATAGAAAAATATTATCAAAAAATATTTTAAAATCCACTCTTGAATTATTCCCTTTTCCAACTCAGTTATGGGTTCCTGGCTCATTCAGTGAAGAACTTAATGATCTTGTCCGTCGTCTGCTCAAGGTTGATGTCACTCGCAGGTGTGGATGTTCAAGGAATGGGGCTAATGAGGTCAAGAATCAGCCCTGGTTCAATGGCACGGATTGGGCGGCCCTCTATTACAGGAAGGTGAGGAGACTATGTTGGATTTCTGATTTTAAGACAGTAATTTAATCAATCAAGTTTTAATTTGTGGGGAATAAGAAGAGTTAAGATTTAAATTTAGAAATCAAAATTCAAAATTTGAAAAAAATAGATATTTAAAATGGAAATTGAAATTTATGAGTTTATTTCTGGCTGCATGGCAGCAATAATGTAATATAGCAATTATGCAATAATAATGTTATAAAAATAGTATAAATAATAATAATAATAATAATAATAACAATAGAAACAATTAAAAAAATAATTATGATAAAAATATATTACATTAATATGCGTCTATAATTTATTATAACTATTATGACATCGTGTCATCCTAGGTTGACGCTCCTTACATTCCGAACATGACAAGTGAAACTGACAGTTGCAACTTTGATCATTACGAGGAAGATCGCTTGGAACGATCAGAGGAAGTTCTTTATGGAGACGAATTTTCAGATTTTTAAATTCGTTGTTTTTTTTTTTTATTGTTATCATTTAATTTGAATTATTTATTCTTTCTCCTACTCATTAATTTATTTCGTTGTGAAATTTCAAACTGAATTTTGTCCGTCTTAAATCGTCTTAAATGTCTTGAAATTGTCGGTCGAGTGAGTGAGTGAGTGAGTGAGTGATTGAGTGATTGAGTGGGTGATTGAATGATTGAGTGAGTGGGTGATTGTCCAGTTTCGACACGAACTGATCTCTCGCTATGTGTCGACTTTATTGATTGTTCTTTTATTTTCATTTTCATTATCGAGATTAAAATCAACGAATTTATTGAAATTACTCACTTTCGTCGACCTTCAAAACATTTAATGGTTCATTTAATTGGACGCTCTGAAATATTTTCCCCTGAAAAACAGCATCACCTATTACCAGAAACTGTCAGAATTTTCTCAGAGGACTGACTTTTTTTCGACGTGAGACTGAAAAATGAACTGATAACGCATTTGTGAATGACGTGTGTCTTGACTCTGTTCCATCAGTTGAATATCACATTGCAAAACGTTCCTTCTTATTAACTGCCGACTATATTTTCATATTTACCAGCCAAGATATTATTTATCGTCTGCTGTCTTTCGCACAAAAATTGAATTGCGCGAAAATGAAGGGAGAATAAAAGCAATTTGATGAGAAAATAGCGTTAAATGGGATTTTCAATCAGAACTTGCGATTGATTTTAAAGTTAATTATTGAAAATTGTCGACATTTTAAATTAGGTTTTACTAAAAAATAGGAAAAACCAAATAAAGAAAACGAACAAGAAACCAAACAATGGTCCAGTATATTTGAAAATAAGCTTGAAACCTTGGTTACAGATATTAAGAAAGTCCAAGGATCAGTGACAGACACAAACTCAAAAATAGAAATGAACAATGAGAGACAGACAGAACAATACCGTAGTCTGCAATTTGACAGAAGATGTTGGAAAGTCAAAAGAAAAAGAACTCCTGTCAAAGCTCCTGAAAGAAGTAACAGGCAGAAAAATTGAAAAAGAAATCTTGGAAATGTTCAGAATTGGCAAAAAAGTCGAAGAATCTTCAAAACCAAGTCCCTTGTTGATAAAATTTGAAAGCTTGGAGACCAAGAACATGGTTCTGGATAACAGCAGAAGGTTGAAAGATAGTGAAAGCTTCAACAAAGTTATCCTAAGCCTTGCTTTGTCAAAGGAAGACTCTAAAAATTTTTTGTTGCGTTTCATTTATTTGGACAGATGGATTCTGAATGTTTCATCGTGAAAATTAAAATTAAAATCAAAATAATAGTTAATAATTAATAATAAATAATAATAATATTAATATGACAATTTCAAAATAATTAAATATATATTATATATATATATATTAAATATGAATATTACATATATTTATATGTGTATATGGATTCGTTGTCCTGTCACCGGAAACCCAAAAATGGTTGCCTTCGTCCGTGGTCAGATAGTAATTCCAGGAGGTTTTATTTATTTTTTTTCCTTGAATAAAGCAAAATAATCCTCGCCATGAAAAGTAAAAATGTGGTTGGCAGGTCGGTTCCCTAAAAAAAAAAAAAACCTGACTTACGATCCAATGATTACGATGATGATGATGATGACAATGCCGCTGGTGATGATTACGGTGATGATGACAAGGACGATGGTGGTGATTATGACGATGGTGATTAAGACGATGGTGATTACGACGATGGTGACGATGTCGATGGTGATGATTACGATGATGATTATGACGATGGTGACGATGTTGATGATAAGGATGACTGGCTGCCCAGCCTTTATTACATTGTTTTCTATCCCTCCAAACTCTCAAGTCCCATGAACAACATCCGGATTAAAGGAAAGTTTCTAAATTAAGTCAACTGGACAAGTTCAAATGGAAAACTTCCAGTGGAAATTCCGTCGAATTCTTGACGATGTCGGCGCTAATTGAATTGAATAATCCTTTGGTGATCTTAGCGCAGTAATGATCAATTATTTCTTTTCATTTTTTTCCCCATAACTTTTCAACGGTCAAGAATCGTGCGGTTGCATCAAAAAAGTATCGTCTGATCACAAGTTGCCATAAATATGACTATAATTACTGCATAATTATTAACATTTTACTTTTAGTAAATTGAATTATTATAATTCTCGTCTAAAATAATGACAAATATTAAAGAATGGATAACTTTTTTTTATGATTCTTTAGAACATTTATTGTGATGAGAAAGAAATATTTTGTAAATATTTTGTTTCTATTTCATCAATATTTTTAAATCCTCAATTTATTGATTAAATCTTAAATCTAATAGTTCGATGCTTTATACTGCCACAGACAGATAGACAGACGTGGGAAGGTACTGCCCAGAAACCCAGTTGGTTCGACCTTCATACCCACCCATGCGTCAATACCCATTTTATACCCAAGGATACACCAATACCCATTTGATACCCAAGGATACACCAATACCCATTTGATACCCAAGGATACACCAATACCCATTTTATACCCAAGGATACACCAATACCCATTTTATACCCAAGGATACACCAATACCCATTTTATACCCAACGATACACCAATACCCATTTTATACCCAAGGATACACCGATACCTATTTTATACCCAAGGACACACCAATAACCATTTCACACAGATCCATTCATCAGTATCCCATTCTTAACCATCCACACATCAATAACTCCTCATAGCCACATGTACATTGGTTTTCTTATCTATTTGTATGGCAGTCCACTAAATCAGGAGGGTAGGGTCTCCAATTCAAAAACAAAGTCTTCTTTATGGGGTGGGTCGAATAGAGACGCCATTGGGTCCTCCAATGGGTCTTTTTTTTATTTTGTGGGGGGGTAAAAAGTTGCCCTCGTTATTTCGAGAATGACTCACTGCTAAAAGCGTTTAAAATGCTTAACGAAAAACATTGCAATGTTGTTTGTTCTGAAGTGTGACCGTAAAATAGCTTCATATTAACATTTAACTGCTTGTAAAGAGATATTATTTGGAATAATAACAATATTTAAATTTGTTTAAATGTGTTTAGATCAGTTTAACTGCCTATTATCGCATTAGTTGAGCTTTATTGAGCTAATGACAATGTAAGAAAGAATAAAACATTCCTCACTACGTAAAAGGTTATGGCATAAAGTCCTTCACCTTGGTTAAAAATTGAAATTGTCCTCCAAAAGAGATGATGTTTTGGCGCCCCTAAAAAAAAAAAAAAGAAAAGAAGAAGGATTCTTGAAGGCGCTAATTTTTCAATGCCACTTTTAGTTGCAAATTAAGATTTACTGGTGACAAACTTGTCAGAAATGATGATTTCGTTTGCTTTGCTTTGCTTTGTGAGTGGCATTTTAAAGATGGCACACTTCAATTGTCACCGGTGCGGATACCATGGCGATATTATGTTTTAGTTAATAATAATAGTAATAATAATAATAATAACAATAATAGTAATAATAATAATAATCATTGCAGTCTCCACATTTTACGGAAAGTACTTGGATGAATCACTAAGAGTACTGCTCCGGATAGTGCTCCGGATTCATCCTTCACCGGCTGGAAGGCCGAGAGGAATAATGTGAAAAGTCCGTAATAATAATAAAGAAATAAAAAAAAAAATAATAACAATAATAATAATATTAATAATAATAACACGTAGTTAAGGCAATTATTGATTTTTAACTAGTTCGTAATATTTATCAATTAGTTAATTTAAATCAGAAGAGTTATTTTTTGAAATTTCCACTCATACATAAACAAGCTTATCGAAATCATTCCAGGAAGTCATAATTTGTGGAGGTCGTCGGCCAAAAAATTTTGTTGTGGGGGATGGTGGCGGGAGCTGCCGGTCATAAATCGAAGCCCGTAGTCCCCTGTGATAACCTTTTTGTCTCCTATTCTCGTGGCTCCCTGTCCACAGGTTGAATCATTTGGCTACTGGAATGACTCTGATAAAGTCTGCGGGAATGTTTATGACTGCTTGGGATGTGATTAAGCATAATTACGCTGTTGACTTTGTAATCGACAAATTATCGGATTATACTTTGTTTTATTGCGAATTTAGAAATTCTAAATAATACTTTTAACGAAAAGAAGAACTAAGAATGAATCTCGTGTTACAAAATCGAATGCATTTACGATTACGTTACATTTACATTTATAATTTTTTGTGTTTTTACATATCATTAATAATGTATTCAGCCTGAGAAAATATATTTTATTTGGATTAATTTGAATATTATACTAATGAACTCTATTATTTGGAGTGCAGGTTTGCCGAATGGGTTACGTTCCTTCATACGGCGGTAATGGCAACAGTCGTAAAGTGCGGTGTTCGAAACCCAGCCTGCACTGCCACAAGCGCCCTTGGAAAGGAGCGCTATATAAATGGTTAAAAAAAAAGCTGTTCTGACGCTATGCTTATGGCGCTATATAGATGACTTTATTTATACATTTACATTTAATATTTTAAAATATTATTATTAATATTTTTGAAAACTCAATTTGTTCTCTTTCAATTGTAACTTAGCAGGTGTCCGAGTTCAAACTTGTAACAGAGTTTTTGAGCAACTTTTCATTTTCGACATAAAAAAAAAAAAAAAACACACACAAAACAATACAAAACAATAAACCAAAAACAATGAAAATGTAAAAACACGAGAGATTCCAATGCAAATATTGTTGCACGGAGCTCTTTCATTTTCCAAAACATCTGTCTCCCTTTCGCTAATGCAAATTCATTTCCGGATTTATAATAGTGTCCAAAGACAATTAAGCTCGACTTATATTTTACGTTGTTGTTATTGTAAGAAATCCATTTGACTGGATGCAAGATGTAATTGTTTTGAGTTGAAAACTGATCCATCAAAACACAGATAACAAAGCAATAGCCTCTCGTATCTAACATCTAATTAGCATCTCATTATTATCTAATTAACGACCCATTAGCATCTCATTAACATCTCGTTACCGCCTCATTAATTATTCATTATTAATTGAACATACCTCCCCAGCATTCTGATTCGCTTGAGTCTCCAGCCTATTCAAACCCAGCCGAGAAGCAAAGCCTTCAAAGATTGAGTGATTCAATTTGGAATTGAAAATAAAATTACTTTTCAAAGAAAATCCTCTCCATTAATGTTTTCCTGAGAAAAGCATTTCCTAAAATTTCTCCCAAAGGAAATTTAAACCCTTAAACCTCGTTATCTGCAAAAAAAAAGAGGAAAAAATGACAAAAATAATTTTAATTTATTGCAGAAAAGGTATTCAATTCGATAATAATTTGAGATAGTTTGTCACCAAACAAGACAAGTATCATTGCAGAGCGAGAAACGAGAAAAGCCAATTTGTGTCTCGTCCGCTCAAATTGGCGTGGTTATCAGGAAGAATGAAGTTATTTTGAATGGGGAATGTTTACAATTGAGATGTACTTTAAAAAGTCATTCGAAGGACCAAAGACGGATTGATTTATCTACATATTCGTGGTTTTATACAAATATTTATCGAACAGTAACAACGAACTCACAACGGCAACAGCAGCAGCAGCAGCAGCAGCAGCAGCAGCAGCAGCAGCAACAACAACAAACCATTTCGACTGCAGGCAGTCACCATATCAAGCAACAATTTTCTACAATTTCAACCACAAATGTCGAGGCTGACAAGCTTGTTAATGTTTTGTTTAAATATTTCAAAAGTCAAAAAACAAACTCGAAAATCTAAAATAACAGCAAAAAATAAACAGATTGAAACTGCGCATATCGAGAGCAGAGTAGAGGTGCAGAGGACACTCTCGGATCGTTTCTCAGATAAAATTTAAAGTCATTTTTATTATCAATCTCAAAAATCCTTGCCAGTGATGGCTGCTTGATGGATGTTTTCAAAAGCCGTTCCTTCTTCGATCGTAGGATTTAGAAATATTACTTCTTCTCAAAAATAACTTTCGCACAGCAATAAAACATCTCCTTGCAAAACAATAACTCTTAATTACGGCCTCATGTCGCTGGAGAAGTCGGCCTTGGTGACTGGCCGATTGTCGTATCGACTGCCACGGCGGAACGGCCGTCGGCCGACACTGTCGCTCTCTTGGCTCCTCCTTTGGCATTTCCAGTTCCTGGTTTCTTATTGGAATTCTCTATTGTCTCGACGAAAGCGTTCTCAGTGCAACTCCGGCTACGGCCCTTAGCCGGCGCTTCCAGCCACCTCCCGTTCTTGTCCTTGGTCGAGTCAGATGAAGTCGGGCTCCTCCTGAAGAGCTGGACAAATCCGGCCCTGAACTGGGTACTCATGGCGCAGTAGATGAAAAAGTTCATGGGATAACTGAGCAGGATGATGAGGTTAACGATGGTCGTTACGTTTTCGGCGTTCGTGTAGCTGATCAGGGTAACCAGGCCGAAGCTGTTCTGGAGGACGTGAAGGATAAAAATAATGGCGCTAGGGACCTCCACGACTAGAAACAGAGCTACCACTACGACCAGCATGAAAGTCGTCCTGTTGATCTCGGCTAGCCGGCGGGATTCACTCAGCCGGTTCATCTTCAGTAGACGTGTCCTCCTGGTCTGACCCTCCCTCATTGTCTTCAGGAGGATGCCATTGAGGACGATCAGACTCATGCAGGGGATGAAATGGATGAAGAAGATACGAAATAGGTAGTAGGAGTTGAAGTACAAGTGCTGGAAGGGCACGAGAGCCCTCTTCATGGCGAAACTGCAGCCAACCACGTCGGCGTTTGAGTAGCCGCTGTCGCCATGGAACGCCATCTGCAGCTGCGATTTTATTGTGGCCGAGGCGATGTCTGTAATGAAAGAATGGCCTTTCAGGTCGACGATGGGATTCCCTGCGGGGTTATTAATGTTTTATGGGCGTCTTTCGTGGAAAACTCATAAATTCGGAGCGACGGGAACGAACAAAGCGTTTTTAGCATCGCTATTCTGAAGTCGCCATTGTCATGGTGTGGTTAATTGTGGTTATAGTCATTGTCATTGTTGTTGTTGTTGTTGTTGTTGTTGTTGCTGTTGTTGTCGATGTCGTCGTTGTTGTTGTTGTTGCTGTTGTTGTTGCTGTTGTTGTTGCGATGCAGTTTTCAACAAGTGGCAATAAAAATATTACGACGTAATTATTCTACAAATCAATTTAAACCATTAACTCAGAAGTACAATCGAAATAAATGCAATTAAATTGTTAATTATTCATCGCCTACTCATGAGAAACTCTCACTAGAAGCATAAGGACCTCGAAGGCCTGGCTGGTCGACGAACGTCGGCCTGAAGAACAGACTTTCAATCTCTCTGGCAACGGTCACTCTGGTCGGTTCCCTCGGCAGGTTGGACTTGAGAACCACGGGGAAGTAATCCATCTCGACGAAGCGACCGATTTGAGACAAGACGGCCACCAGGAGGACGCACCCGGCCGTAATGGTGGCATTTCTGATGGTACAGAGCCAGCGCGAGGCATGGGCGTGACAGACGCTGAGGTAGCGCTGAAAAGCTAACACTAGAGTCAGCCATACCGAGGCAGTGTGGAAGATGCTGGGCAAAAAATCCGTCAGACAGAGGTAGCTGTAACACCAGTCGTAGGAGACGAATTCTCTGTAATGACCGGCGGTGTAGAAGTACAGATAGCAGGGCAGAGGGCAGAGTCCTGTCAGGGTGTCTGCAACAGCCATGGCGGTAAGGATTGTGTTGGTCGTGGACCTAATGTGGGGCTTCAGGAGAACCAGGCATACCATTACGTTGACCACTAGGATACAACAAATGAGGCCGGGCACGAAGTAAGCGTTTATCGGCACGAATATGGTACCACTGGGTACCAGGAATGGCGCCAAGGGCTTTTGGGTGGATAGCCCGTAGTGGTTCGTTAGGGTCGTATTAAATGCGCTGTGCTGCTGGGTGGATGGTGAGCCCTGCGCCATCGTGAAAAAGTCTTAATGCCCTCTGGATTTTCTTTCCTGTTTTCTCTGCCTTCAGGCAGGACTTAAAGGACCGGTTTCACTGATTGATTGATTGATTGATGGGTCACATGACGGATGGACTCTCTCCTGACGCTGTTTTCCGCCTGGAAATGATGGAACAGTAACTTTGGAGGAAATGATTTGACCGTTGAGAAAAAGAGTTGTAAGAGAAGTTGGTAGAGAACCCTTCAAGGTCAGTTTATCCACAACTATGATGATGGTGGTCGTAATGATGATGATGATGATGATGACGACGACGACGACGACGACGATGATGATGATGATAATGATGATGCGATGATGATGATTTTATACATGATAGTGATTTCATTTTTTATTGCTCGGAAAAAAGGCAGATTTGTAAGGGAAAATATAGTATCACGCATACTAACCTGCAGCCCTTTGCTTAATAACTATAATTTTCTAATCATTTACGATAAAATATTGAATAATTATAAAAGTACACGCACTTAGTTTGCAACGGACTTTAATCGAATAAATAAATAAATAAATAAATAAATAAATAAATAAATAAATAAAGTACACGGCGACTTACTTGACCGAAGTCGAAAATAGCAAGTCAACAAAATCAAGTTGGATTCTTCGGTTCACCGCCTGGGTTCATGAGGTCATTTGGAGGTCAGTCTGGAGTTCAAGGCCCTGAATGGAATGAGAGAGACTTGTCAGGCATGGCTTTGTTATTGTGTTGTTGTTGTTGTTTTTTATTTTTCTTGAAGAAATTCCGGCCGAAAAAATTAATATTCATTGAGTTTGAATATTCATTGAGTTCGAGGGCGGTCTTTGACTCGGGAGAACCAATGGGAATAAACACGATTTAAATTTAGAATAAACATTCGACATTTCATTGGCTGCATGCCAGTTTTGTAAATATTCTGTCGATACAACACTGTCATACAAAATATACAACACTGTAATACAAAATATACAACACTGTGATACAAAAATATATGACATGATAACACTATGATGCAAAATATACAACACTATAATACAAAATGTACAATACTATGACATGATAACACTATGATGTAAAATATACAACACTGTAATACAAAATATGCAACACTGTGATAAAAATATATGACATGATAACACTATGATATAAAATATACATCACTGTAATACAAAATATTAATACCGAATTATGTATCACAAAATATACAACATTGTAATACAAAATATATAACATTGTAATACAAAATATACAACACAACATAAAACCTAAATCACCGTACAAAAAAAAATATCTCCATTTTGTGCTTATTTAAAAGTAAACATAGCAGGAACATGACATGTTTGTCGCAGACGATTCCAGGCACCGGCGGCAAATTGACGGATGAGATCTGACGTCACGGAGGAGGGATTCTGATCAGAGCTCCTTTCGCTGAGTTCGAGGCATGAAATTGATCTCGAGGCCCGCGAGACGAGCAGACGAATGCCAGGCGCTCCTGCTGGTTCCTCGGACCTGATCAGATTCTTCAGCCGATGTGCTTCAAAAGATTTGTCTTTCCTCATCCAGCTTGATGCTGCTTTGATTGTCCTGATGGCGACGACGATGACGACGAGGATGATGACGATGATGATGTTGATGATGATGACGACGACGGTGATGATAACGTTGGTGATAAAGACAGCGGTAACGGACCGCATATCGAGATGAATTGCTCGGACGCAATATCAAGTCACATTCCATTAATATCGGGAACTTATCACGTCCTCGATGCTAATAATAATAATAATAATAATAATAATAATAATAATAATAATAATAATAAAAATAATAATAATAATAATAATAATAATAATAATAAC
>MPNW01000845.1:41567-68987 GCA_011800805.1 Hirudo medicinalis
AATAATAATAATAATAATAATAATAATAATAATAATAATAATAATAATAATAATAATAATAATAATAATAATAATAATAATAATAATAATAATAAATATTATTAATGATAATAATAATAATAATAAAATAATAATAATAATATACAACAAAATTTAGGATATTAACTAATCAAGCGAGAGGAATTTAATCCAACTTTATCCCGGCTGGAGATGTAGAAAAAAACAATATTATGCACAAGTTACCCATTTTGACAATTTTGTTATCTAATATAATTATTTTCTTATTATTCGACTAAATACGAAAGTTCATTTATTGCACCAAAATAATATCACATTAGTTTAAAAAACAAACAAACTCCATTTACTCCTTTAATGTCTTTTCAAAAAGATAAGTTTAATGTCCGAAAACACCCCTTCAGAAAAAAAATTATGCCATTCGCATCAAAGAGAAGCAAGTCTATTCTTCAGCCAATACAAGAACCTCTTCCAGAGAATCTCCAGTACTTGCTTCTCCCAAACTATCATCGATGTCTGTCTCTTCGCAAAAAAACACACTTTGTACAGCTTTAAGAATTCGCATCCGATGACAACGGATGTGGCCAGGAACACAAACATGCTCAGCAATGGAACGGAAAAGAAAGCTTTTCTTTTGGCTTTTCTCATCTTGTTCAAATGTATGGCATTTAAATTCACAGACAAAGGAGATAAATTGCCAGTTTACAACAAAAAATAAATCCAACAAACCTCTGTTCGGAGTTTAAACACAAGTCCGAGAACATTGCCAAGTTGATTGCTGAAGTTTTTATAAAGAAACAAATCAATCAGCCCATTTGATAGCGAACGCAGGCTATTTTTTGTTCAATCGATAATTTTCGATTATGCAGCACTTGTTTCATTATTTCATTTTTACTACTCTTCGTGACTTGTGTATCTTCATGCTGGAAGACGTACTGGTCACATACTGTTCCAGAAAAAGTCCCTGGAAAAAGTTTGTAAAGGAAAAGGATTTGAAGTAACTAAGCATTTGATAACATCTTACATTCGATTCAGAAGTATGGACACGTCTTCTGAACCAAGCCAACCAAAAAGGTTGGAAATTGCTATTGCCAGGTATTCTAATGATTGGATAAGGTGAAACAACCTGACTGATGATCAATGATTACTAATTATCATCTCCTACCATCCTCATTTACAATGTGTTCGTAACAAAACTTGCTTCGAAGGCAGTTTGTTTTCATTATTGATTATTGATTTATTTCATTATTTATTATTTCATTATTGATTCATTCAAAATGGCGATTGTGATTATAGTTTTTCTTTTGAATTTGTTATTAAAGTGGATTGATTGGTTTAAACTTTAAAGTTATTATTAAAATTGACCACAATCCGACTTGGTAATTATTTTAAAGTCACAATTTAAAACCACGAAGCTGTGGATGAACTGAGGTGACCAGTCTTGCAATTTGTAAAAATTGTGAATAACATGGATAACGAAGCAGGCAATGTAAACAACATACAAGACGAATGAAAAAGTAATTGCCAAGATTCTTAGTTCCTCGCTTGCATGGAACTAAGTCCACTTGATAAAGTGCTGTAATGTCATTTCCTTCACAACATACAAGGGAAGACTTGACTAGTGTAGTATTGAAATACTGGCAGACTTTAGCAACATTATTAATTAGTCAGAATTTAATGTTAAATTTAATCGTCATTTCAGGAAATGTCTGCTTTATTGATTGTTTACTACTTTCTCTCCATGTTTTTCATCGGAGTTCTTCTCCTGCTGCTTTTCCACGTTCTCCCACCAGACGCCCAATGCATAGGCAAAGCCAGGATGATTCACAAAGTGCATCTTTATCAGATCCAGCTGCAGAGTTAAGTGAATAAATTTAGCGTAAAATAATTTTACAGCTATTGCCATGATTTCAATTTTACCAGAACCCAGACCTGGGTTGAGAAATTCGGTTATTGAACTATTGAAGCCATTTCATGACATGCTTCGACTATTTTAACGCTTTCACCGTCACATGCTCCCTGAGCTAACTTGTACGCCCAAACCATTTACCAAATAGGATAACCTCGCTCGTTTGATTTATGACCAATTAATTTATTTATTATTATTTATTTATTTGATTAAGGTCCGTTGCATAACTAATATGATCTGGACTTGATTTATGACCAAAACACTTACCCCCTTTAAATTATTCATGAGCGCATCCATCAACAACGGCCTCGTCAAGTGGTGCCTGACCAGTTTGTACCTGGGCAGTGAACCGCCAAAGAGAATGCTCTTGACTTTGTGCAACTTGGCATTTACGAATACCATCTTAGAAACAAACTTGAGTATCACCGAAAGCAAACCAATGGCCAGATCGTCTTTGGTGTAGTTACCTGATGGAATTGTGTGGAATTCTACTCTGCTCTAATCATTTTTATGTGGTTATTATAACGAAATGTTGCACTGATGAAAATTTAATAACTTTACATGTTATTAGCGTAAATTAACATTTCAATGATGACTTTAAAATAATAATAACTAGTATAAATTAACTCATTTCAATAATAATTTCAAACCTTTTCCTTTCATGTTACCGGATGAAAGTTTTCCCAACTCAAAAATAGTGAAATGCCTCGGCATGATCTTGTACCAGTCCTCCTCCTCGTGATCTTCGTTCCTGGCGTCGTTATTGGTCATGTCCACCTTCTCCAGATCACCTCGTTCGGCCATTTCAATGAATTTGTCAAAATTCTGCATTAACTCGTCGGATGGATTTGTGATGATTTGATAATTTGGCATTTTATTTGTGGGATTTTAATGTCATTACTCATTGTCAGTGTTAATTGTTAGGATTATTAACGTAACGTATTAACGTAATATCGCATGTAACGATGTTAGTGATGAACTGGTTACGTCCACGTTCGTTAATTTTCAACTCACCGATTCGCCGGTCAGCTCTTCTGCTAATCCGCTGAGAACTTTTCCAATGCCATAGATGAAGTCAACGGGTTCTGAGTCACCTTTCTCTGTCACCTGTTAAATACTTTTAAATGTCATTTACATTCAATTGATTATATTATATCTTAGAAAAAACATTAATTTCTCTTGATTTAAAAGATTTGCAATCACCATCACCTAAAATATTATCGTTTATAAAAAGAATATTTCTCCTACATCTATGACAAAACAATAACAACATACAGCTTATTATTGTTTGAAAATGTCAAAAATTTTAAAAGCAAATCCCAAACGAAGCTCACCAAAGAAATATGGGCTGTCGAACCAAGACTAACAAATAGAAGTGGACACTCCAACTTCTCTGGGGCTGGAAAATATTCCTTGGCCCATGTCTCCACGTCCGTGGTGAGAAGTTTCATGGATGGACCTCCTGGACACGTGACTTGAGAATCAGATGACTCTGGTTTTTCCATTTGACCCCCGTGCCCTTTGGTCAATCCTAACTGAAGTGCAAAAGAGATTACCGATACTGAACAGAATGTCAGGAGCATTTAAATGCAGTGAGACTTGAAAATAAGTGTGATTGGTAACATTTGCTATAGTAAACAATAACAGAGTTATTCACAGTGAGTGCAAGTTGTTGGTAGATTCACAAATAGAATTAAAGTCGTTCTTGGATAACTTTTGTTGGACGGCACTGACATCTTGGATTGAAGCACTGACCTTCAATCAAATTTATTGGTGGCAGATATTTAAACCGTTACCGGATTTAGGCATGGTCGGGACGTGCCACTGCACAGGAGCCTCCACCAACCAAAGAAACTTTGTTCGCTTGTCATGGAGGCCACAGGACTGACGCAGAGGCTTGTAGGCCTCCACAACCAAACTGCACCAAAAATCCGGCGCTGATAATAACCACATCTCCCAACTTAAACTTAACGTAAATATTTTCGTGAGATCGTTTTTCGGGGTCATAGGTCAGGGGTAAAGTTGAGAGTTAAGTCAGTTAAGCCAGACATGCTTAATGTTGCTATTGCAGTTACTGCTACTGCGACAGTGTATAATATAATACTAATTAATCGTAAAATTATGAAATGTTCTAATTATTAGTGCGTATAAAAAATATTCAGAATATAATTTACAACACGTTTAAATTATTTATTAAAAAAATAATAATACCGCTTCTTTGGAGAGTTGTAATATGTTCAACAACGTGGTCGAAGCTACCTTGGCCCAAGTCAGTGCCTCAAGATCAGTTTCGTAGCAACCGATCCTCATTTGGTCAAAGTACTTCAGGAAATTTTGTATGGCCAGCATTTCAGAAAACAGTTTCGTCCTGACAAAGTAAAGCATAAGAGTATCATCCTATCGTCATCAACTTTGTTAATATCAATATTCTTTGACAAAAGGATTTAAGTAAAAGTACCTTGGCAAATTAGTTTCTAAAGTTTTCATGAATGTTAAACAGATACCAGACGACGGAATCGAGCGTTCTATGGCTTAAGTATTGCTATTTGCGACAAGCTAAAAGTCATTTGCCAAAGTAGAATCTACATTTTGGTCTTTGCTTCTTACGCAAGGTATTACATTTTTGTTCCCCTAAAAATCCTCTCAGAATTAAACACGATCTTGTTTTTGTGGAAAATACGAACTTAAATTTCATTCATTGCATATTAAAATTTTTATTTATTTATTAATATTTATTTATTCCTTGATACTTGATGTTGAAAGCCGATTCCAGTTGCTTCTTAAAATGCTGAGCGGTTATTCCAGTCATCCACCACTCCTCTCCGTCCTGGACGACCATGTCACAGTTTTCCCTGAGGAAGTCGACGACGTCCCCCACCTGGTTCATGTCGAAGTTGCGCCAGCGTAGTTTGCCGAGTTCGGGTTCGGACTGGGGCTGAAAACGTTCATGTTGTCATCATGCAGCTGAAATGCATTCTTAATCTAACCTGGAGGTTCTTGTTGTTCCAAGAATAACCTCCACAAACGTTGTACTTCTGTATCAATACATTTTTTAAAGTGACAATTTATTTAATTAACTACTGATTGACGACTTAAGTGGCCGTTATGACATTTCATCTGAATGTCAATATTAAGTTTGAGGTTCAATTTCATGCCTCCATAGCTTCTCCAGCTAAGTAATCTTTCTTCGAGCGATACACAACCTTGGTGATAGAAGCGCCTGTAATGGATACGAATTCTCATTTACATTCAAAAGAATTTTTACTTAACAATCACTCTTAATAGACGTGCAGGTTGGCCGAATGGGTTGCGTTCCTGCATGCGGTGGTAATAGCAAAAATCGTAATGTGTCGTGTTCGCAACCCAGCCTGCATCGCCAGGGAGGGCCCTCGGGAAGGGGCGCCATATAAATGGCAGATCGATTATAAAGTGCCTTCAAGTCCAAATCATCTTAGTTATGCAACGGACTTTAATCACATAAAACAAATAATAATAATAAATAATAAAGTGCCTTCACAATCTTCGGATACAAAGGCACTCAAAAGATCGGTTACAAAATAGAATAATTAAACACTAAAAATAGTAATAATAAAATACTAACAAGGAAATATGATGTAATCATTATTTATGAAAAAGAATTTGTGATTTAGTGATCTGCAAACCTGCATCCACGACGAATCCCAGTGGGTAGTCCATCATCTCTTTTGGGACGTACAATACTTCGTCATGATCGTCATTTTTGAGATCGTCAGAGTGCTGGTCGGTTGGATGAAACATGTCCTCGAACTAAATTGTAAGAAATATTAAATATTGTATGAATAATAATAATAATAATAATAATAAAATTGTAATAATAATGATAATATGAATCATCGTCATAACGATAATAAAAAATTAGTATCAAGTTTGTGTGGATATTAAATACTTGCAAAAGTTAAAAAAAAACGTATTTATTCAATAAATGCATTACTTTATTGTGAATATAATTTTAATGTGAATGTGAATTATTCTTAATTTCCTAGCGACAAATGCAGTTACTAATGCTAAGCATTTTAAAATTCATTTAACTTCACTTTAAATCAACTTATGTTAATGAACTTTAAACTTTAAATCAGGTTGAACTTTGACCTCCTCTAGAATCGATATTCCGATTTCCTGGTTTATTAGCAGGTTTCGCTCAAGAGATTATAAATTTCCTACGAAACTCTATTGGAATGATATAATTTTCAGATACAAAAGGACGCCTTCAATGTTTTAAAAGTAACTTTGCGACCTTTTGATCATTCTGTTTAGCATCTCGAACATTTCAAAGTCCATTTGAGAATAAATGGGAACACACTCTAGTAATTGATAAAAAAAAACTAAACTATTGATAATAGACAAGTGTCAAGTAATCCAACCATTGTAGTTGCTTTCAATTTTTTGGAGGAATCCATATTGAATCTTTTTTATGACGACCCCGTCTTCCAAACCCCATCCCAAAATGACTGGCATTACCGCCGTTTATTTTAATAAATAAATTCGACGGGAAGAGCCACAATTTAATGGCGTTACATTGATATTAAATTTCGATGCATTTGACGTGAGACACCTGAATTTCTAGGTCGTCTCTAAAAATTTTACTGGCTAAATACCGGTATCATTTTAACGAGAAATAAATATGCAATTATATTTGATAATGCTCACAAATCGTTAATATTATGAACTTCGCCATATTTACGCACCAATTAGACACTGCTGTTATACTCCCTTATTGCTCTGTATCGTCAGAATATTCAACGCAGGACATCGAGGGAACTTTTTATTTATGGAAAAGAAAAGGTTGCATTCCGTGGTTTTTTATTTTGATTTCTGTAATTTATTCCATTTCAGAAAGCATCGCTTGCAAACAAATGGCCAGAATGGTCATCGTAATTTGTTTTGTTTTTCCGTGAGGCTTATTCAGAAAACGCGCAGCTCTAATAAAGTCTAAATATTCTTTGTAGACGCTGAAGACGTCTCATGTCATTTATTTTGATGGATTGAAACTTGTAAGATTTTTAAGTGTAACATGATTCTAAAGTTTTGATGTTATTCGTGATAATTCACCTTTAATTTGGCTCGATCTCGATCAGTTTTGTGTCAGTAAAAGTTGATACTTTTGAGTTGAACGATTTATTTTATCTCAGGGGGAAGAGGTCGAAGCCAATGGAAGACGGTGTGTGGGACTGCTCCGTCTGTACTTTCAAGAATTCTGCTGAGGCATTCAAGTGTGCCATGTGTGACGTCCGCAAGGGAACATCTACCAGGTGATTGTTAATAAATATTAGCTTAATTAGTTTTGCATTGTTTCGATTAACCTTTTCATGGACTTTAGATGTAAACTCCAAAACCCTCTTGTAGAATGTTTATCAGAATTCAAGAAAAACCATTGCATCACAAATTTCTTTGAGATTTTTAAAAATTAGGACTTTTTTAAATAGAATATTTTTTGCACATGCTCAGTAGCTCGATGTGAATTTATCAAGATGTCAAATTGAATTGCAAAAGTAATGAAACAGACTCATGTCTTTCAATTTTATTGCAAAGGGCACATCTTCTGAATCCATTATTCACAGTTTTAGACATGATCAATCTCTGATCCATGCAGTAATAATTATTATAACTCAAGGATGGTTACCAACATTAATAATATGTCATTATTATTTTTCTTAGAAAACCAAAGCCAAATCCCCAGCTGGTTGCCCAGCAAGTTGCCCAACAATTGGTGACGGTCCCCAAAAAACAGGCCTTGAAACGAGTGGCAGAAAGAGTCGACCTGGGCTCCGACACCTCCCAGGACAGCCACAGATCCGAAACCAGAGACGGGGAACCAAGTTTTTCAAAACCAAGGTGGGTGGTCTCGTTAATTTTGCTTTGCATTTTCTCTGTTCGCGCATTTCTACTTTCAGCTAGTTAAACGAGATTCATCTTTATTTGCAGTAGAAAAAGTCTTATGATAATCGCCCACTCATAGTATAAGATAATATTAATAATAATAATAAAAGATGACAATCAGATTGTTGCTATGTTTTTATTCCATTTCTTAAACTAAATTTGATTTTCCAAAAGTTACGAACTTAAAGAGTTTATTGTTCCCATGAAAATGATTGAACCTCTAACTGTATACCCCTAATTTCCAATCAATCCCCCGTTTGCGTTAACTCGTCCGACCCTGCTTTGCATGCAGTTCGTCGGTTCAGATGACAAGCAATCATCTCCCGCATCAACAAGCCACGACGACGCCGTCCCTCCTACCCTCGACTTCACGCTGTGAGGTTTCAAAACCCGTCGACAACCAGGCGAGGGTCAACAACTTCGTCGCCCTCGGCAGCCAGCGTCACCCCCAGCAGCAGTTCGGCGAGCCTCATAACAAAAGTTTTTCTTCCGTCAGGCAAAACAACCATCCCTCCCAATCCAACGGAAACTGTTTCGCTTATCCTTTCTTCATGGACATCACCGTCAACGGACTGACCGTTCGAATCGAGGAGAGGGACCCGAAGACCGTCAACCCCAGGCAGAACTCGACTCAAAAATTGAAAAGGAGAAAGACCATCTCCAACTTGGCTCCGGCCGTCGGACCTGCCGATGCCGTCCAGGTCTCCGGCAGGGCTTCCGACTGTTCCAGCCTCAACGGTTCCAACGTCTCAGAGTCGAACGCGGAAAGGACGTTCGACAGATCTACGACCGAAACTACCGCGACCCAACGAGCGGAACAGGTCGTCGTGCCACCCGAAGAAGAAGTCGTCGGCTCGCTCCCCCCGTCACAACAGGCTTCGCCTCCGACACCATCTCCTTTACTTCCCCAGAGGTCGTCCGAGGTTCTGCCGGAGGTCTGTAACTGAAGCGAAAAAGACCGAGGTCCCCGACCGGTCGTTGTTAAAGTCTTGCGTCCCCCGTTATCGTGTCGTTTTGTACGAATTCGAACAATCGTTCTGGCCCCCCACGTGAAAAAAACTGCTGCTCGAACTTTCCCGCGCCCGACGGGGCCGCCTCCCTCGTGCGGCCGCGACTCGAAAGGACGGTCATGCTTTTACGGCGCCGAACCTACTCGAACGACGTTTGCATACAGATGAGCGGTAGCGAGTACGTCATCGGTCGACTCGGGACGGTTAGCTTTGAAGTTTTGTTTCTGATCTACTCAGGTATAAGGACCGTTAGCAGTGCGTGGAATGCTTTTCGTTCATTAGGTTTTCGTGTCCGAGGTCTCGTCCGTCGAAATTTTGCACGACGATCCACGACCGAACGCACGGAAGCATTTGGTTCCATCGAAACTTTATTTTTCTACGGTTTGGAAAACGTGAAACATGAACTTGTTAAACCCGTCAAGTATTTCTTGGGTTCATCGTCTGAAAATCAAAAACGATCGTCCTCGTCCGACTCAGCGTATCGGATGCCAGACGTCCAAGATTTCTGCGTACTTCTTGGGTTCTGAAATAATTTCAAGAGATAGTTACTGATAGGCTGGTGTTTCCCACAAGTCCATAAAAAGGGGTTTTTTTTAGATAAATGCATGGAATCATTACGGCATCATCAATTTCCTTCTTCTTAATATTTCTTTTAATCTGACTGGTTGGTTATAAAATAATTGGTTCTAAGCAATTCTAAACAAACTTTAGGTAAACATAAAATGTTGTAAACCGACCCTGGAGGTCGTTCAATATTACGTTATCGGAACAATCGACTCGGTGAACCCAAAATAAAAATGTCGGCAAGGGTGCTCACTCAATTCTGGGAAGTGTTCTGGGTGACTGTTTACGTAGTCCCAGAGGAGCTGATCCTTCGCAATGAGGCGCTTGTCGTTCCACAGATGTATCTGGTAGCCGATGCCATATCCCACTATGGCGGCCAATGGGTAATAGTAGATTTCTAAAAATTCGAACAATTAAAACTTCAAGATCGTCGTAAATGCCTCGAGAACGAGCGGCAAGTCGGCTCTGGGTTCCTGCCTAGTTTGTTTTGTCACTAGTGTCCTTGGGATTGAGCTCTACAAAAAGTATCTCTGATGCTATGCACATGAATAGGACTAATGTAGATGAAGCTATGAGCTAATTCTTGAAGGTGATCTCATGTTGAAAGATTTAGTACATTAAGGTACAGATAAGCTCATAATTTTGACTTACTGGTTGCAATTAGTGAGGGTGACTATGAACAGAACATAACATCAGAAATGAAAAGTCCCATGTTATGGCAAAGCTTATGTTATGAACTCTGGTCATGTAAGTGCGAAGATCATTGTTCTTTGTAAGTTCGTATAAGTGTACTCTTAAAAGAATCATTGCAATCGATTGACAGAATATAAATAAAATATTATAAATTAACTATTATTATTATAAATAAATACAAATATCGATAAGTTTAAATTCGCCATAATGCTGATAAAACTGTTTTGCTAAAAATAATCTAGGAAGATAACCTCATTCACAAATGATGCAAATTAACTAAATAACAATAAAAATATATTAGACCGAAACAATCCAATTCAGTGTATAAAGTTAATCAATGTCCATAAAGCCGAAAATTCATACTTGAGTAAAGGGGACGGCGTAGGGAGAAGTTAAGAGCGCAAACTGAAAACAAAGCTAAACCAGACATAACCAACTCTTCATTTTTTGCTTTGTGGCCTCTAATAAACAATTTTCTATAAAGATCCTTAAACGACTCCATCACGTCTTGAGCACCGACTGCGAACAGAAATATTATTTTGGTGAAGGTCGAAGAGCAAGAAAAGTGATTTTTTTTATTTATTTTACTTAAAATATGCATTGTGAAATTTATTTTTTTTTATTTATAAAATGCAAAAGAATTTTGAGAAAATGTATGTTTTGTTTGCTAAAAATAAGATATTGACGATGCCAATTACCTGTTATCTTACAAGAGCAGACTCAAGCGATTACACCATCCAGCGATTGTCATAATTTTAATGGATGTTGAAAAGGCCTCGTCAACGGTTTTATTTTGCTTCCAACATTGTCGCAAAGACATCAACGTAATGTGTTTTAGTCTACCAAAATCGTGTCCTGTGTGTGAGAATGACATCGGGAATTCTCGTCTGCTAGTACCCTTGTACAGATTGCCGAATCCGTTTTCAGGGGCGGAACTCAGTCCTCATTGCTTATTGATTAAACCTACAAAGGGCAGTTTTTTACAGTTAGTGATTTTTTTAGGCGCTCAATGATTTTTCTGATGTGCATGCACACTGATAACTTGCAGTGATTACTCAATAGAAAAAGATCTCCATGTTGGGGTGACAGATTCAAAATGTGAGCTTTATTAGATTTGCAGAAGATAATTATTACGAACTGAAAAACATGGTTGCATTACAGGCACCATATATCATTTCAGTCATCATGGTTTAACTAGGTCATTTGATGGATGGTCTGATTGTATAAGTATCAACATCATGGATTTACTGCCCTCACAAAAAAGATTTAAAATCAGTGGCCTATGGGACTCAAGGTTATGGGAGGCAGTGATGTCAGAGGAATGGATCCCAAAAAGGTGACCAACTAGCTTGAACTCAAAACCTGCCATTATTCATTTCTAGAGCAATTATTAGCATCAGCATTGTTAACTGTCTAGCAGATATGAAGAGCACCTCAACAACTGCTACACGTTTGTTCTATCATTTCTGGGCGATCTTGGGATCGAAGAATTCCTACCCAGCATTCGAGACAAAACGAACTTCTGCGAGGAGGTCGTCATGAAAACCATCAAACGAGCTTTTGGGTACATAAACATTTACAGGAACCTGAGACTTAACGAAGTTTATTGGACGAAAAACAGAGACAGCGCAGATGGCGAAAATGTCCGTCAAGGAAATGATGAGGTTGCATTAGTTAGGAAACTCAAACAAAGCCAGTAAACTGCGTAATTGTTAAGACTTGCACCTAACCTAAACTTATGAGGTACGAATTGGCCCATTCACCCAAAATTAAAATGCTGAATTAAGCTCGTATATCATCACTTTTCGTCATCGTTCGTTTCCAATTCTTCCAAGAGGGCGTCCATCAGAGTGACTGGAGACGAGTCGTCCCTTCTGAAAGACAGGATGAAGATGTGAAGTCATAGAATATTATCTTCCTATTTTGAACTACATAATTTGAAGTAGAACAGAATCTAGTTGATATTTGAAATGAGAAACGATGTATGTCATTCTGCTAGCAAAGATCACGTCTAGAACATCCAGATTTCAGAAAATTTGAATTTTATCATAAAATGAACTGATATGTCCATGTACTGAAAACACTAAATTCAAAAATTCTCTCAAATACATTGCAAAGACTAGAAGAAAAGAAGTACAAATCGTTGGGTTTTTCTAACGAGCATTCGTATATCCTGTTGTGAGGTCCGTAGCAGTCGTAGTTCGAGTAGTGGGGCAGATTTAGGAGCCCCTGGGGGAAATTGGCAAGGAAGAACGCTTGGCAGGTCAAGTGCCTCGTTGAACCGGACAAGTGAGCACCTCTCCTAGATAGACATTCATCTTTCTAAGAACTTAAATCAACTAATTTTGGAGCTGCATCAGTTCAAGGAGTGAATAGTGAATAAAAAAAGAAGTTTTATCGACGATTTTTTGTTGCCAACTCGAACCACGAGGTCGAGCTTATCGGCAGCGACGATCGTGAAAGAGAATCGCTCACGTGATTTCGACGGCAATTGTCTTTTTGAGATAAAGGAATTCGAAGTCGTCCAACCACTCAGAAAAGTGATTGTCGACCTCGTACACTTCTCCATAGATGGTCTGAAATTACATGATTACTGCATTGCGATTACAAATGGTTGCAGTATGAAAATAAAATTACTCAATATTTGTCTTAAAATGATTTTAGAGAACTGGTATAATATACATACTCACACATACGCATAATCTTACATTACTTTAGATTAGTGAGTACTTGCTGGATTAGATGTGTATGTGCAACTTTTAGTGCCCCTTATGCTTAGGCTCACGGTTCTTTACAAACATATTATATTATTATTATTATTATTATTTATTATTGTTATTGTTGTTTTTGTTATGATTATTATTAAATAGCCAAGGATGAAGCTCCTCATCATAGTAATTTATTTTGTAAAATAATAAACAAAGAAATGTTTAAACTCTACCTTTTAGGTTAGTTGTTGACTTGTTTTAGTTTAAGTTCTATTGATTTTGTTACTTGTAATTGTTTATATGCTTTATTTCTCTACTTATTATTCTGGAAATACAACTTTAAAAAAAACTCCACCTTTCCACAGCCTGGAGCGTCCATTAGAAAGGGCAGATTCCACTTTGTGGCAATGACCAGAGGGTACGTCTCAATAGTTCGAGCCTCGCAGATGAAGGCACATTGTCCAAGAGACTTGTCGACCATATGCTTATGGTTTGGCTGGCCACGTTTGAGGGTCCCATAAACGAATATTTTACTTAGGTTATTCATTACTGGTTTCACTGTTCAACTGTGCCTAAACAATCTGAACATTCTGAATCAAGAAACCTTGCTTATCGACTAGCTTATTTTAGTCTCCAATGGGCAGGACCTTATAAATACAAGAAAACCCGTCGTTAATATTTAAGCAATAATATGTCAGCTTTCAGAGGTTAAAGTTCAACAACCTTAAAAATTGAACCTTGAATTGATTAATTCTAAAATAGAGAAGCAAAACAACTGAGATCAAATTGCAACCCAAACCTAAAACCTGGTTTCGATGTGCAAAGTTATCGACAAGTGAAAATTTTAAAAAAGTTTAAATAAGTGCTTAAACTATTTTTATGGTTATTTTTTAAACACCAGAGACTTCGACGGTTTTGATGTTGATAATGATCGAAATATTTTAACACCAAATAAACAATATTAAGAGTGTTTATTTATAAATTTACACACAAACAATGTTGCTTTATGAAAAAAATCCATCCCTATCTTAATTTACTTATGATTATTAACTTTTAAATGTAACCCGGATTTTTCCGTAAACAGTACCTTCTAAGTTTGTTTATGCTTAAGAGCTTGAAACTTTTGAAACTGTTGTTCTTGTACGAAACTATTTTTTTATTGTGCACAGAAGCCTTAGTTGGTAATTTCATTTCCGGCTCTATGCTGCTTCTGTGACACTCATCTAGTGACATATGGAAATTGTATATGATGTTGTTTGTAATAGATATCAGCAATTCTTAAAAATTAATTAACTCGCCCAATCCTAGCATGAATTAATTCGAAATTGGCTTCCTTTTCAGATGAAATCAAATTACAAGAATGTGAAAGAGTGACTGACATCAACTCTCTCTCTCTCTCTCTCATGATATTACATCATTAATTGCATAAAAAACAACGAGTAATGAATTTTAAATCAATGGAAAACGGGGACTCGAGTCCCATAAACTGGAATCACTACAGAACCTCATAGCAGCCTTCACGAAGAGGTTGTTGGGAGAATACCACGGCCTCGACACCATCAGCGATGCAAGCTCAGAGGACAGCACTGAAGACGTATTTCTGAACCAAGCCATTCCCGATCTCTGCAATAAGTCCTCAAATCAGGGTACCGAATATGATAAATTTATTATTGTCACCAATAACATAATATAAATTAATAGCCTCATTATCATCACTAATCAGGGCCATAGAAATCTCTGGCCCTTAGGCACAGTGGTGACAGGCCTCTGGGCACTTGCCCCTCTCCCCGTCTCAGTGCCCTGACACTAATACAATATAAATTGATAACTTTATCATCAGCGTCGGACAAGAAAAGGAGAAACCTAAAGTTCTGCCGGTCTTTGGATCTCTCGAGGAGGAGTGACACGGGTATCCATGTGAGTTTCAACGACGAGGACGAGAAAGAGGACGGAGTCTGCTGCAACCAGAAGCACGGCCTCGACATCATGACCGGGCATGCAGTACTGGTGAGATGCTTGCTGGTTTGGTGTTTTGGAATCGCATGAACTGAAGCTATGATTGAAGGAATATTTGTTATTATTATTATTATTTATTACGCTAATAATAGTGAACAATTTAATTATGATATGCTGTAATTGAATAAATTATGTTATAATTTTATTAATTAATTAAATACATTCTTTAAGACAAATTACCGTTGTTTTTGGTTTAATTAGTGATAATGTGACTCCACAAGTTAACATCCATCACTTCATGTGTATTCGTTAAGTCGAATCTCGACGAATTCCGACGATCGCTCATCGACTCGTGCGCACGAGCACGAGTCCACTGTGAACAACTGAGGCCGGCTACTGCCTCATAATTTTTTTGCTTTAAATCGTCATTTTCACAACCACGATCTCCAACCCGAAGACCTTCATGGAAGCCCACGCAATAGACCCAAACAAGTTGGACTCCGAGTGGGAGGAGCTCTCTTCGTACAAAGCCGAGCTGTCAAAGTTCGACCGGTCGATCGAGACGGAGAACGTGAGGAAAAACAGGACCTTGAACGTTCTGCCATGTTAGATGGATTTTTATCGGGCGGTTCTTTGCGAAACGGCCCGTTTTTATCGGTCGACAGATCGACCCGTCGGATAAACTACCCCCTTTTTTTGGATGCAGACGATCACAACAGATTTGTTTTGAAGTCGGACTGCAACGTCAACAACAGCGATTACGTCAACGCCAGTAAAATTGCAAGTGTTTATTTCACGACTGGAATTCGATTGACGTGTTTTTGATCGTGAAGACAATATTTTTTAAAATGTTTTTTTTAATGTTTTTGTTAATGTTTTTGTAATGTTTTTGTTAATGTTTTTGTTAATGTTTTTGTAAGGTTTTTGTTAATGTTTTTGTTAATGTTTTTGTAATGTTTTTGTAAATGTTTTTGTAATGTTCATCATTTCAGATCGACCACGACCCGAAAGTTCCTGCCTACATCTTCACCCAGGGACCTCTTCCTCACACGGTGGCCGACTTTTGGCAGGTTCTTAAAATCAATTCATTCCAAATTCACATTTAATTCACATTGAATTAACGTTACATTCGCAACATTACTCATTTCGTTTGTTAATAATTATGATCAAAAGTTTATGTTATTAATTAGAAAAAAACTGCATTTATTTGTACTTAAATTGATCGCAAATTGAATTTATATGTGCATTGTTAACTTGCCTTTGGTTACTGAGGATGTTGTGTTAAGGATGACATCGTCCTGCAATTATTGCATCACCTTCAAAATTCCCGCCAGATGATGTGGGAGTCCGGGTCGTCTGCCATAGTCAACCTGGCCTCCATCACGGACGAGAAGGAATGCCACCCTTACTGGCCCGATGCCGGCATAGAAGTCTACCACAAGTACGAGGTGAGGCCACGATTCTTTTATCTTCTGTCGTGCGAGTGGCTGAAGAACATTTTGTTGTTTGTTATTATTATCGTCATAACTATTATTATTATTATTGTTATTATTATTATTATTATTAAACTATTATTATTATTATTGTTGTTATGACTATTATTTTTATAACTATTATTATTGTTATTATTATTATAATTATTTTCTTAATTTTTCATTTGCTCTGATGACCTTTCAACCCCACCACCCCACCCCACAGGTCCACCTGGTTTCCCAACACATCAGCAGCACAGACTTCGTCGTCAGAAGTCTCCTGCTCCGGAATCTCCTCAGGAATGAATCCCGAACCATCACCCAGTACCACTACCTCAGGTGGCCCTCAGGGTCCCTGCCCGTTTCCATGGGGAGCCTCTTGGAGTTCAGAAGGTCAAGGGCATTTGATTGGTTAATGTGATTAAGGGTGAATGGTCAGGTGAATTGTTGGGTGAATTAGAGCAATGCCTGGATGGGGATTGATGGATGAGTGAATGGATGGAGGGAGGTGCCCCCCATAAGCCAATGAAAATATTTTCTACTCAGAAAAGTGAACAGGTTCTGTAGAGGCAAAACACTGGTCATACATTGCAGGTTAGCTACTTAGATGATTGTGCATGGTCAGCTGGACAGCTTGCTTATATGAATGTCATTAATAAATTAGCATAACATATTAATAATTACCCAGCGATGGAGCAGGCAGAACAGGAACTTATGCTCTGATTGACAATGTTATAAATAGAATCATGAATGGTTAGTCACCGTCGTCGTCGTCGTCATCATCATCATCACAACCATCGTCATCCCCACCACCAAAACCATCGTCATCAACACCACCACATCCATCGTTATCACCATCATCATCGCAACCATCGATATCATCATCACCACAATCATCATCATCATCACCAATCACATAACAACACTTCATGCAATCACTGTAAATGTTACAAACATGATCTCAACGTGTTATTGCAATGCATTGTGATGTCATCATCAAGGAACCAAAGAGTTGAATATTTCTGCCACCTTGGAGCACTTCAGAGACCAGAGGATGAAAGCAGTTGAGACAAAGGTGATGATGATGACGATGATGACGACGATGGCGATGATGATAATGATGTCTGGAACAACAACAACAAGAATAACAACAACAATAATAATAATGATAATAATAATAATAATATTAATATTTAAAATAAGTAATTGCCTCCTGATTTAATCACAGAAACAATACCAGCTGGTCTTGATGGCAGTCGTTGAGAGTGTAAGATCTTGTCTCTTGGAGACCTGCACAATTTGTTCAATGAGAAGATGACGACGACGACGACGATGATGGTGATGATGATGTTGGTGGTGATGATGATGATGACGACGACGACGATGGTGGCGATGAGGAGGATGAGGATGAAATAGATGGGAAATTCAATAGCTGTCAAGAAAAGCTTGGTGTCATCATTATTGATTGTTATTTGAAGTCCAATTGTGTTCAACATAAGTGGGTCACTCATTTGACCCAGATTTTGGGAGCTCTTTTTTTGGTTGAAAATTCTCAGCTTTTGCAAACTTTTGATCTTGCGTATGGTGGCATGGTCTACCCTTTCCCCGTTGGGTCACTGGAGCCTTCTCCTGCTTTTTGCCGAACTGAATCTCTTCATTTAGTTCATTATTTCCTCTTAATTATTTAATCCCCGATTACTTTTGTTCTATTGTTTACGAATAATTTGCGAACGTGAAAAATTACAAAGTGAGACCAATTTGCGGAGTTTCCTCGACGGAGCGTTCGCGGTTCTGTTTTGAAATTATTTTCCGAGCAGAATTTTCCGATTTAAGGCCACGTCTTTTGTGCTACGATCGAAAGGCTTATTTTGTACGACTTCTTTGTCCAATTTTGTGTATTAATTATTTTTAATGTCAATTATATCAAGATTATAATATTTTTGTATGTAAATTATTGTTATTATTATTATTATTATTAATGTCATTATTACGAATATTATTACCACTGTTTGATCTAAATTGATCTGAATTTCACCTGACCTGAGTGACTTGAATAGAGGTGACATCTATTAGTAATGCATTTGTGGACCTGACATTCCTTTGCACGACATGGTGTTGGTGCAAGATGACACATTCTTTGGTTTCAACAAGTTGGTTGCGCAATTGATTGATTGAAGGCGTTGTTGATTGATTGATGGTGTGATTGATTGAAGGCGTTGTTGATTGATTAATAGCCTGATTGTTGATAGTGTTATTGATTGATGGCGTCAATGATTGAAAGCGCAATCAATCGATGATTTGATCGGCAGACGATTCGATCCGTTCGTCGCCAAGCTGCAGTCCTTTTGAAACTGTGATGTCAAGGAGGCTTAATACTTCGTTTTGACTTTGGGATTTTCCAGCTTGTTTTTCTTGCTTTTTTGCTTTTTCCAAACTTATGAATACTTTGTTTTATTTTTGTTTTCCAAGCAGTGCTTGTTGCTACTGTTTAAGAGTCAAAATACGTAAGCACATTTATTCTTTATAAATGATGTTGTTATTGTTATTATTATTGTTGTTGTTATTATTATTATTATTATTATTATTATTAATATGATTGTTGTAGAGATAGTGAGATTTTAGTTTTGGTGCATTAAATCGGTCATTCGTCGACCGTTCATCATTGGATGCTCACCATTTCAATTATGGTTATATTTAATAATTACTGAAATAATATTTTCTTCTCATAATTTCGTAATTTTTTGACCTCTTCATTTTGTGGCGTGCAATATTTTAAGTCAGTGACGGATTGTCCTGCGCTGGCTCGGTCGCCAGGTTTTTAAAATTATTTATCATTCATTCGCCAGATGTCACAAGTCTTTTGTGGTTTGTTGCCTTCGTGATGTCATTGTAAATTATTGTATTTCGTGCTAATTACTTTTGTTGTTATTATTATTTATTATTGTTATTATTTATTATTGTTATTATTTATTATTATTTATTATTGTTATTTACTATTATTATTTATTATTGTTATTTTTTATTATTATTTATTATTGTTATTTACTATTATTATTTATTATTGTTAGTTTTTATTATTAATTATTATTGTTGTTTATTATTATATTATTAATGATATTGTATTTATAATTGTTGTTAATGTTGTTGTTATTAATATTATTATTATTATTATTATTATTATTATTATTATTATTGGTAATATATTGTATTTATTTTAAATTCTAAATTATTTAAGCACCAAATTGATTGTTGTTGTTATAATTTATATTATTATAGTTATATTCTTACTACAATTATTATTAAAATTATTTCTATCCTCGCATCTTTCTATCTGTAATAATGATGATTATATTTCAATAATAATAAATTTTGGATGGAATTAGGTTACTTTAGTTATAATGAATAATGTATTAATTCCTATTAATTATATATTTATATTTGTCTGTTTTGATAATTTCTGAAGTGAAATTAATAAGTAATTACGTGACAATAATATTTAATAAAAATGTTTTTAAAGTTTTGTTTTTAAATTTCTTTAACCATTCTGCGTGCAATAGTTGCAACTTTTTCTGCCGAGAAATTTATTGCTTTGGGATATTTTCAAATATGCTCGATTTTGTTTAGCTAATAATATCAATAATAATCATAATCAGCTAGTAATAATAATAATAATAATATTAATAATAATCGTAATTTTCATATTGGCTTATTTGTAAGGACCAGGCATACAGCGTCTGAAAAGAAACCTTTTGATGTGGTAACTACAACTCCGATTGCTGTATTTTTCATTTTATTAATTCATCATTTTATTGCACGGGCACTTTTGGAATATTTTTCAAATTTCTGTTTTTATTTCAAATATTCAGTAAATGATTTGGTCGAAAGCGTTTTTAATGGTTGAAAGTCCATTTAATTTATGGCTTGGTCATTCAAGATGACATGTTATTTCCGATCATCAACAATAATTTAATGATTTTACAAGTTGTTGAAAATAAACTATTTACAAACAAAAATGGAGAAGCAAACGACTGACTCCGGTTTTCTTTGTTTCATATTCTGAACTTGAAATAATTTACAACGGTTTATTAAGTAATCCTTTATTATTTCAATACCATTAATATTATTATTATTGTTATTATTATAATTACTATTATTTTTATTATTATAATTACTATTATTATTATTATAATAACTATTATTATTATAATTACTATTATTATTATAATTACTATTATTTTTATTATTATAATTACTATTATTATTAAGACGAATTATTTACAATACTTTTATTAGCGAGCACAACGGACTGATAGAAGGAAAGTCGCATGTCCACCTAATTAGCATAACTAATAAGCGTGCCTTTTGTGAACTCGTTAACCTCCCCCAGGGCAGGTTGTAAACTAATTACAATCCTTGCGGGTGTAAATGAGGGGAATGGGTGGGAGGGTGTAATAAATTAATTAACCAAGCTAACGATGAGCTGTGTCTACGAACCATCAGTACACCGGTAGCACATCAATACATTTTAGATTATCAGTACCTTTTAGTACATAGGTACATTTTAGTACATCAGTATGTTTTAGTACATCAGTATGTTTTAGTACATCTGTACATTTTAGTACATCAGTATATTTTAGTGCATCAGTACATTTTAGTGCATCAGTTCTAAATGTTCATTTTAGTAAATTTGACTTCATCCGATGCCAAATAAATTGCTAATTGTGTTTAAATATTATCAGACATTAAATATTAATAATTATTATTAAGTAAAATAGCAGATTATTTCTTTTATGAATAATGAAGTCATTCTAATGAAGTTAAAATAATTTAGTTTATAACAATGTCATGTTAAAAAAAAATAAAAATAAAAAAAAAAAAAAAAAAATAAAAAAAATAATACATCAATAATGCAGTCATTCTATTGGATTTAAAATAATTTAGTTTATAATAATGTTATGTTAAGAAAATAATAATAATAATAATAATAATAATAATAATAATAATACATTAATAATGAAGTCTACTGAATTCTACTGAAGTTACAATGATTTAGTTTGAATATTTAAAGAATATCTGCGTTTCTAAATTGATGGATTTTTTGAGCATTTAGAAATCACATCACAAAGAAATATTCAGAATTATTAATATTAGTGAGGTGAAGAATCGTAATAATCGTAATTCAGAGATATTAAATATCTTATAATAATAATAATAATAATTAGAAATAAATATTAAAAAAATAAAGGAATTCTTAATTATTTTTATAAGTATTATACAATAATATATATAATATGTAAATATGTATATATATGTTATTAAGTTAAATATAATTGTTATTATATTATTTATTATTATTAATTTAAATTATTATATTTAAATTATTATTATAATTATTATTATCCAATTTATTACGAAATATAATATTACAATAATATTATTAATAATTATTAATTTTAAAATATGAAAAATAGATCAAATAATTTATATTATTATTATAAGATATATGTTCTTAGACATTATTACAGCATTATATCACAAAATCGTATTTATCAAAATAAAATATCACAAAGTTAATAGTAATTCTTTCAATATTCTTGGATAAACAAAAAAATTTAAATATTTATATTCATAAAACATTTATTGTTTGGAAGTTGATAAATAAGACCATTAATGTATTGCATAATAATAACCGGAAAATAAATGGAATTTATTACATATACCTAATTATTATAATAATATTAACAATATTCATATTGATTTTAAAAAACAATGAGGTATAAATGATTTTCAAAATAGAATTATTGACCGGTATTAACCAACTATTAAATAATTTTATAATATTTCAATCATAATATATCCAATAATATCATAATACATTCTATTAAATATCATTATTAAAATGAGATATACATGTTTATAGTTAGGTGTGCTACCACAAAATCAATTCCTACTTATTACCAATAATAATAATAACAACAATAACAATGATTTTCAAATAATTTATTCCAAATGATTTAATTCAATTTACAATTCAAATCAAAGAAAATAACAAATGTAAAAATGCCACGTGACATTTATAAATAGGTTTTATTTTTGTGTTATTACTTGCCATGCAAATACTGACAACCTACAGCGATATTAATTCATTACATTAATAATAATATTATTAATTACATGTAATAATTACAATGTAATTTAATTATTTTAATTATAAAAATAATTACAAAATAATTGATTATATTCATTACAAAAATAATAACACAATTAATACAACATAATTAATTATATTGATTATATGATTACAATTATGAAACAAAAATAATCGCAATACGAGTAATTTCTATGAACAAATAAAACATAACTAATTGAATAAAACATTTAACGAAAAATAATTGAAAAAATAACTGAAAAATAAATATCTTTTAATAAGATATTGAATTTATAAAATTTGAATTCCACCTCCTGAATGTAGTTTAGCATTATTTATGGAATGTATTTAACATGTCACAACATCTCACGATGTATGCTTCACTGCGATGACGTCATTGTATGTTTACTTTTTTTTAAATGGAGTTTTATTTTCATTTTGAGAGGTTGGAAAACATTTTTAACGAGGAATTTCAATTTCACTCAACCGTATCGAATGTAATGTGTTTGTGTTTGTGTTTGTGTTTGTTTGTGTTTGTGTCTGCTGACGTCCTGTAAGAGTTACAATGTCTATTCTTAATTGTAATCGTAATTGTGATTAAAATGATTGCATTAAGAAAATGTTGATATAAATTACTTATATTAATATAATTAATAATAGGGTTAATCAATAATTATTTATAATGTTAATAATTTAATTTAAATCCATTCAAAAAATATTTGATGTTATTATAATAATAATAATAATAATTATTATTATAATTATAATTATTATAATAATAATAATTATTATTATTATTAATATTACTATTATTATTGAATGATGACAAAATGTTTGGCAATTATTATGAAATATTTTCCTGAATTTAAAAGACAAATAATTACTATTGTTTTATTATTCTCAACTTAATGAATTCCAAAACATAATTTAGATCTTTGATCAGATTGATGTTCAATGATTTTCAGTATTATTAGAATAATATTTTGAAAATATTTAATTTAAATTATGCCATGTAATTTCAAAGTTATATTTATATTACCTTATAATTATATTAATAACTACATTACTAAATGTAATTATATTATTAAGTTATGATTACATTGCTTTATTAATAATTATGTTATTAAGTTATAATTATATTAATATTTGGGTATTTTTATTATTTAAAGTAAGTAATTACAATAAAAATGTATACTTCCTGAAATTAAAGTGAAATATATTTCAAAAAAAGAACGAATAAATGAATAAATGAAATAGAGTTTATTTTTTAAGCTTAAATAATTAAATAATTTTAATAATAACATCAACATGATTTATACATCCTGTTTGGGATTTCCAGTGGTTTTATTCTTCAACAGAAGATGTTTAAAGAATTCATATATTAAATAAATTATTAATTATTGTATAAAAAGGCATTTAATATTTAATAATGTAATAAATTATTATTATTATTATTATTATTTTTAACGAATGTATTATTATTTATTTATTTATTTTTATTTACTTATCACAAAAAAAATAATGATTGAATTTCACAGTTTAAGGACGGTGGAGTTTCAATTTTTCAATCAGGATTTCGAAGCAGGATTTAATGCATCCTGATGTGAGTGAACGAATGAACGAATGAATGGATGGATGGATGGATGGATGGATGGATGGATGGATGGATAGGTGAATGAATGAATGAATGAATGGATGGATGGATGGATGGGTGAATGAATGAATGAATGGATTAAAATAAAAAAATTATGAAAGTAATTAATATTGATAATAATTTAATAACCTATATTACACAAAATTAAAATTTTATTGTCATTGCTGTTGTTGCTGTTGCTGTCACAATATTCACATCACAACAGCCGAGCACGAACTGCGCTTCGGTGCCAGGGGGCATGGACGGTCAAGGTGACGTCACTGGTAAGAGGTCAAACTCAATCACAAAGTTCATGTACTCACTCTTTGAGAAGCAGTCCATGTGTGACATATTCCTTGTGTGCAGTGATGGACAGATAGGGGTGAACTTGCAATTACAATTGTCAATATTATTGTTATTATTATCAATATTATTAATATTATTATTATTATTATGGTAATTACCGATGTTATTATTAACCTTAATTAATTAATATTTTAGTTCTACTAGTTGTTCAAATAATAATAATAATAATAATAATAATAATAATAATAATAATAATAATAATAATAATAATAATAATAATAATAATAATAATAATAATAATAATAATAATAATAATAATAATAAAAATATGGTATAATAATAATTATAATAATTCCACAATAATAATAAGAACCTAGTCATAATTGCAATAATCTATAATAACATAATATCAATATAATAATATTCATACTATAGTTACATTAATCAATCACAATATCCTTGAACTTTGGTTAACCCGAGTGACCTGACAGGCTCATAGGCTTGTCCTCGGGTCAAACAGTGAAGTGATGAGCAAGCAGTTCGACCAATGTCTTCAGCAGAGGGCCCAAAGACGACCTCCCTACAACCCTGTCCGACAATCGTTTTCCCCACAACAACGACAACAACAACAACAATCGCAGCATCATTATCACCATCAACAACAGCAACAACAACAACCGCAGCATCATTATCACCATCAGCAACAACAACAACAACAACATTATCATCCGCAGCAGCAACAAATGAATCATCATCATCATCACCAGCAACAACAACAGCAACAGCACCACCATTTGGCGCAACAGTTTCCCCAACAGCAACAGAACCCGCAACAAAATGGCTGTTGCGATCCAGAATTCCTGGAAAGATCAGTACAGGAGTTGAAGAGGAAAATCCAAGCCATGGGTCTGGAGGACGGTATCAATCACGAGGCCCAATTTTTCAACAACAACCTTCACTGCTCGGCCCCCGATGTTAGGGGAGAAGTGAACAGCCAGAGCGAGTTTTTCAGACCACAAGAATGCCAGTCACTCTACACCATGCCGAAGCCTGAGCCGGTTTGCTGTCCACACATGACTGTAAACGATCACGTGAGGTTCTTCGATTCCAGGGCTTGTCACCCCCAGGTTCAAGGTCAGGCAGACCAACGACAGGCCGACAAACACCTCATCTGCAGTAGGGGTCCCTCGTCCCCTGGACGTATGAATCTCCTCCAGCAGGTGGCTCACCTCAAACAACTACTCGAAAGCAAGAAGCAAAATCTTCTTTGCCCTCCGCAACCTTCGAAGCAAGATCAGCATCATCGTCATCATCACCGTGAGCAGCAGCAACAGCAGCAGCAGCAGCAACAACAACAGCAGCAGCAACAACAGCAGCACCAGCGTCAACATCAACAGCGGCAGCAGCAGTTCTCTCAGCACCTCTGCGGCTGCATGAACGACATGAAAATCAGCAACAACAACAGCAAATACAAGACTTTCAGCCTCCACAATAGCAGCAGCAGCAACAACAATAACGACAACAGCAACAACAACAACATCGACAACAACAAATGCCTCAGCGATCTACTCAAGAACAGTTGTTGCAACACCTCGCTCAAAAACAACGCCATTCCCTACCAGAACAACGTCTGCTTTGGCGGCAGCAGCAACAACATGGCGACGAGCAACAAGATCAACTGCTACATCAACACGAACATCAACAACTGCGATGTCGATCCTGATCAAGATGAGCCGCCAGGTGCCCTTCACTTTTCCATGGAAAAGTACAACCTGGAGGTCGTCTGCATCCTTATCCACTTCCTCTATACCGGCGATGCTTCCCACATCTCGGTCGATAACATGGAGTACCTGCTTCAACTATCCTTGGAACTTCAGGTGAACTATTGGGCTTGCTTAATCGCTCACTCACTCACTCACTCACTCACTACACAGATTCCACTGCTCCACAAAGCTTGCGTCAAGCACATCATATCCACCATTACCCCCTGCAATGCCAGTACGTACCTCCTGCTAGTGGACAAGTACGACATGAAGAACATCAGGAAAGTAGTCCTCTGCTTCATGCTGGAAAATATGGTGGTGAGTGAGTGAGTGAGTGAGTGAGTTAGTGAATGAGTGAGTGGATTGGGTGGCTGAACAAGTGTATAGATGGATTTGGTAGCTAGCCGTAGGATTTAAAAAAAAAGTGTTATGATGACGATACTTGAACCGGATGGGATAGTATGGGTGATTGGAGGTCCAAAAGTGAATGGAAGGTGTCGATGAATTACCGCACTGTGCATTGTGCATGGATCAAATGAACGGATAGATTTCCTCATTTCAGGGAGTGATGCAGTCTCCCGACTTCTTGACGCTTCCCCATCCCTGGGTGAAGATCATCATGGGGAGTCAGGAGGCAAGGGGGATGATAGCGGGAGAGTGCAACAACTCCGAAGATCAGGTCGCCATCGTCGTCGTTGTCGTCATCATCATCATCATCATCATCATCATCATCGTCGTCATCATCATCGTCGTCGTCCACAGATAGAACTGATGATATTCGATACCCTGGTGAGATGGATCGATTTCGACAGGGAGCAGAGGTACGCCCTAGCTCCCCCCCTCATGGGTGAAGTTGTGCACCTGGAGGCACTTTCAGTCCAGCAATTGGTGGAGGTGGTGGAAGGCGTAGGGTGGCTTTTCGAGATGCCCGGGGTCAGGGATATACTGACCTCAATCTACAAGTTTGAAAATATAATTTTTATTTTTCCATTTTGGTGTTACTCTTAATTTGTTTTTGTCAAATTGATATTATTATTAGAACATCAATTTCCTTACATCTTTGGAAGATATCGATATTTAACTTATCTTTGGGCCGAGAGGCGGCCTACGGTTAGGAATGAGTTAGGCGCCGGTTGCGTGGCTGCCTCTCTGTGGTGTTTCGCTTTGTTATGTACGTTTTACTCTGATTTTGGAGCTAAATTTTGCGTCCTTTAAGAGATAAAACATACGGGCTGAACTTGGACTGTTTAATTTAAGTTCGAATTGCGTCTGAAATTTTGCCGGTTTCTGAGCTACTTGTTTTCAAAGCCAGTCATTCTAATAATAT